>JAPTGZ010000015.1:5491472-5501988 GCA_029814645.1 Fowleria isostigma | reverse complement strand
ACTGACACAAAAGTAGTGCTGGGTCTTTATGGGTTAATGATGAGTTTTGACACCTCTGTTATATCACTAAACATATGATTTGACGACCATTAGAATAGGTTCAGTTTTTTCATAACAGAGGCTGTGATAGGTGGAGGTAACCACAACCCATACTAGATAACCAAAAAGATTAAATAAGATTCTTTCCTTTACTTTCTCCTTCATTTTTAATTTTTGAAATGCATTTCTTATTTCTTAAATTTATTTTTTTATTCATTTTTTTTTTCCAAACTGTTTTAAAATTTCTACTTTGTTTGATTTTGTCTTATTTAATTAAAAAAAAAAAAGTTTGTTTTGTTTTTTTGTTTTTTTTTCACAGCTTTTCCTCAAAGTTTGCTGAAATCGTGATGATTGTAGCCACTGAAAAACAAAAAACACACCGGAAAAACAAATCGTCCCATGAGTAGAACTACTGACATATACAGTACATGGGTTGTCCAAAGGAAGAAAGAGTTAAAAGATAAATTTTGTCCAATTAACAGCTTTATTGTGTATAACCTTTGGTGGCCATTTTTTTTAAGTAATGAAATTAATTTAGAAAAACATAAATAATAAATAAAACACAAATAATAAATATAAATTAAATTAAAATGTCAAAATAAAACACATAAATAATAAATAATGAACACATATGAATAAAAAAATATGAATTAAAAAAAATTACATAATTGGAATGAATTCATTGAACAAAGCTTTGAACTGAGTTAGATGCTTTTATTTCACATTACTTAATTAATACTGATACTTTATTAGCAAACTCAATCCTCAAATGCATACTGTATGAGTATCAATACATCGATATTACAGAATCAATACGCCCACCACTAGTTAGGAGTCTGTTAAAATAAAAATCATCACTGCTTTGGTCAGTGAGGCCTTAAAACCTGATTTATTTTTAAGATAATTAGACAGTAATAAAATCAGGCGTTTTTTTACAACACCACTGCAGTAGACAGTAGACAGTGGTGAAGTGGTTTCTGTGTGTCTACATTTAAGTTTCACAGGAACAAAGGTCCTTGTACGGTTAAAGGGTGTTTCTAAATGACTTGGAAATTCCTCTTATAAAATCACTGAGGCTGCAGAAAAATTCAAAGGTTCAGGAACCGACCCCGGCTGTAATCTTTCCAGTGTGATGCCATTTTGATCAAGTCTCTTAGGTGTGACGAAGGTTTCCAAACATTCTCATACTGGACTTCCTGTTTTCTTGGGATACAGATTGCACAAAAAAAAAAATAAAAAAATACAAGACTTGAGATCTCTAAACATGATCTGTAGTAGAATTAGGACATAAAAGGGTTTAACATTTTGCCAGCTGAATCATATTTGGTGATTCCACTACAAAGAAAAAAAAACCCTCTTCCTCTGTTTTGAAGAGCATATTAATACAACTACATTTAACATATATGCAGCCCTGCCCCTCACAGAGCTTCAAACACTGTTTTTCAACCTTGGGGTCACCTGGAATTCAAATGGTGTTGCCTGAAATTTCTAGCAATTGATTAAAAAAAAACATTTATCTACTAATTTGTTTTGTATTTTTAGTTTTTTTGGAAAGAGTGAATATCAGCCATCACCCCCAACTGAGAAAATGTCCCATAAAATAAATAAATTTCCAGAATTAATTGTGTTGGCTATAAATTCGGGTGGTCTGAAAGGACATCACACATCTACAGTCACTCCTTCCATGCGTTTCAGGCTGAAGAAATGTACGCCAACATTCTGCTTAGTCATAGGCGTTTTCAGATTGATAAGGGGGTTTAATCAGGCGTGACCTGGGTGTGATTCTACTGCTCTTACTCATTGCTATATTTGTACCCTTTGATTTTGGGTGGATTTTTCTGTTTGATTTTGGCTCCTGTACCTTTTCTTGGCTTTTTTTTTTTTTTTTTAACTTCCAAGAAAAAACTGGCTCCCTAGAAATTAAAGATTGCCATAGCCAGAACTAACGTGAACTCTTGTGATTCTTGAGCATTTAATTCTACCTCAAATTCGACAAACTCATCAATTATTCAACATGTACTTCTGTGTTGTCATGGCATTACTACAGTACAATGAAAAAGAGGTGATGACATGCACATCCAGTTGCTAAAAGGTAGGATCCAAAAGAACAGTGAATAAAAACCTAGACTTTCCTACATTTCCTGAAGTAAATGTAACCTGTGTGCTTGACTGATGGACTTGTGGCTAAGTGCGATGCAAAAGCAAGATATAGTCCCAAAGGCAGACTGTTATAAAGTCTGGGTCTGAGTAACATTGAAGTGAATGAGAGAAAAATCAGCACTGTGTGTTTAGAGGCCTATAGATCAAAAACAAAATGTTTTCAGATTAAAATGTGCATAGTCCTTTAAAGAAAAGAGTTTTTAACAACATTTGAATGTATAAATCATTGTTGAAACCCCAAAAAATGTGAGTTATGAAGAACTGTTTGTAGATTTTCTAACATAAAAGATTTTCTCATTACAGTACAATCATCTGTACCCCCCAACCCTCTCCACTTTAAGTTAGAGTGAACACTTTCAGCCAATCAGCTGTCAGCATTCTGTTCCCATTGTATGTGAATGGGGTTTGATATGGCGTTCTTGTGCAGAAACCGCATGAGATATCATTACAACAAGTCACATATATATTCTTTGGGCCGGGCCGCACATTTGTCGTATTTCCGAATAATTTTATTATCAATCGTGTGGGAATGTAGCCACTTGAAAACGGCCTAATTCATTTTGGATGGACAAATTTTTTGCAACTTTAATAAGTTCAGTGCATCAGAATGTCAATCCAGATAACAGCACATCTTTTGAGACCAGGCTGCACATTTTTGCAATAATATGTTTTTGGTCTATTTCCAACGCTCCGGGCCACATTTTTTGCCAAAGTTTTTGTATAAGTCATAAGTCAGTCTGATGAACAATAATCCCCTGTGCCTTGGATTACATACAAGCACACAAGGAATGAGACAAGATAATTATTTTCCACTGGTGAATAAACATCTTCTTGGGAGCTCACAGGTTGTCAGGATCTTATCTAATTTTTTATCACTACACTATGACCCATCTGTACCCCATGTGAGTTTACTGACACAAAAAGTCTCTAACCTACATTTTACAGGGGCCCTTCAGGCCAGCTGCTGCACACTGGAGTTATGAGTCTACAGCTGCACTTCTGAATATGCGGATTAGCTGTGACTGACCCATTCTGCTGCATCAGCGTACACAGAGTATGTCATAACCTGAGCGCATTACCCAGACTTACTACCACTCCATGACCTGATCACGTATGACTTGATCTTAAGACTCGGATGGCAACTACCGTGTTGTTGATCATCAACAGTTTCTACCTTTGGGGAGGGGGAAATCCCAGAGGCGAGCCAAGCATTTTCCCCATAGTCAGGTTATACTGGAGCCCATGTGACTGCATGTTTCATATCAAAATAACAGCTAATGGCCTGTTGTAACCTCTGGACATCACATCAGGTTTTTAAACAAGGTCACACCATAGCTTAATGTACCTAATTTGTGAGCCGTCTGCATTTGATAGCTTAGCTGAGCAAAGGGAATAAAGATGAGCCTTAACTTTCAGAGGTCTGAAGGGAGTCTGGAACTAGATTATTTTCCAAAGTTTGTAAAATCATGTCAGTGGTGACTTTCTACCAGTCGAGAATACAACATGACAACCTATGGACACGACGACTGACGTCACACGCATGTGATTTTTTGCTCCATCGCTGACTGGAGGGAAAAAAGGCTCCATCCCTCCAGTGGACTGCATTGGTTTTAGCCATGAAGTTGTGAATGGACCACGCTAAACTTAAATACAGCCATGATATATCTGGGCTTCTTTGCGGAGGCTGCTGCGCCGCTACCCGGATCCTGATCCGGAAATGTGGAGGATGACGACCACGATATATCAGCAATCTGAAAATCCATCAATATGGTTAACACTTGTAGCACTATAGGATGCACCAACAGTTGGAAGAAGGACAGTAAAGCTAAGTTTCACCAGTTTCCAGCTGATGAAACACGGCCAAAGCTATGGTTAACAGCTATGCGGAGATTGCAACTGGAGGACCCGTCCAAACCTTGGGAGCTGAAGTCTCATGATAGAATTTGCTCAGCTCACTTTATTGGAGGTAACTCTAAATGGTCACCTAGCGTAAATAATCGTATGGAAAACCTTTTGACAGATTTTCATTGTCATTGTGCAAACCCACTGCTACTACTAGTTGACTCCATGCCCGTCTTAAAAAAACCTAGACATGATGAACGTCATTAAATTGCTAATCATTATACTACATTTATTTATTCATTGCCTCCGCTGTGTAAACCCTGGCATGTTGATAAGGTCATTATAGATGTCCGCATACTGAACCGGAGGACATTTCTGCTGACTGTCAACCCACAGTTTGTCAGCTATTTGAAAGGGGTCTGGAAGCTTTTCGCTAAATACTGTTAGCTTTGCATCATACCATTCACGATCATCAGCACAAAGATGATCTAAACTAGTTATACTTATCTATATTATTTAACTTTTTGAGCAGATGTTTCGACAGTGGTTGTTTTGCTAAGTTATGTATTAATGTTGTGGTTCTTTTGACCTCCAGCTTACTGCGCATGTGTGGGATTAATGAATGTAAATATAAAAACTAAATTACTTATAAAATATATTTTTAATGATTCAATATACATTTTTTTTTATTATAATTAAAACATCACACACTTCTCCTAATAAAAATAAAAGTCAAATAAAGTACAGGGTATAAAATCTGAGAGGGCATATTGTGACTGATCTTGACCGTTCATTATTAATGTTCATCCTTGTAAATTCAAGCTCCACCGACTGTACATATCCTGACCAAGGAAAATAAAAATCTCACTTTGTGCAGTAATCTACACCTAGCTTTCTGCCTCTGTCCATAATAATGTACATTATAGTCTTAATGTAATCTAAAACTTAACTTTATTTACAAAACAGTATAGCAAACTATTACATGGTCGAAAATAAATTAATTTTAGCAAAAAAAATGTCTCCGTTTTGAAGTTGAATCATATTATGTGATTCAATACAGAGAAAAAAAAGTCTGTTCCTCTTTTTGGGGAGCATTTCACTCATGATTTTGACCACATTAGCAAGTCAAATGCACCAGAGTCATAGGACCATATTTTTTCTATTTTCAAATAAATACAGCTACATATGACGTACATGCAGCCCTGTCATGAGCAGCTCCACTCACACAACCTCTAATAAAGTGTTTTTCAGCCTTGGGAAATTCAAACGGTGTCACCTGAAATTTCTAGCAACTGGTAAAAAAAAAAATTACTATAAAAAATATTTTTAAATAATTCAATATAGATTTCATTATAATTAAAACATCACACACTTTTCCCAATAAAAATGAAGTTAAAATAAAATGCAGAAAATAATATCTGAGAGGTCATATTGTCATTATCTTTCAAATATTCAATGTGGTTGGTTTAAGATGCTGCAGCTGTTTCATAATTTGTAGTTTGAATTACTGTTTTTTTCAGTATCAATTTTCATCCTTGTAAATACAATTCAATTGCACCAAGGAAAATAAAATTCTCACTTTGTGCAGTAATCTCAACCTGGCTTTTCTGCCTCCATCCATAATAATAATAATAATAATAATACACATAACATAGCCTAAATGTCACCTACAATTAAAGTTTATTTACAACATGGTGTAGCATAATCAAAAATAAATTAATTTTAGCAAAAAAAATGTCTCAGTGTCTGGGGTCGCCAGACATTTGTGATGTTAAAACGGGGTCACGAGCCAAAAAAGTTTGTGAACCACTGTTACAAGGCCAAGCCTAACCCTCAGGCAAACAGAACACACAGAAACACTAATTGTCGATGAATCAAGATCACAAGTTCCGTTGCGTAATTTCTTGGCTGAACTGTCCTCAGCCAGTTCATCAGTAGCTGGTTACTAGGACGTTGTTGCTGTTTTGGTCATCTGACGGTGGTGTCAAGATATTAAGAAGTTCACGTCAGTCAAGTGATGCAGAGGAACTGGTTAGACGATGTTATGTGTTATGACTCAGAGGCTCGAAATCAAGACATCCTATCTGCACCGTCTACACCTTAAGGCTCTTTACTATAATGTTTTATGACTCAAACCATTTCAATAAGGAAAGGTTGAAATTTAATCAGTTAGGCTAACACTAGAGCTAATATAATGACAATAGTTTGGAGCAGGGAAAAAGGTGAAACCCAGTTAACTGGTTAATAATGCTCTCTTTCTCGCATTTTTTTGGATCTGGAGTTTAATTTTTTTCTTTCTGGGTGATTACATTGGTTAATAATGACAACTGTGGTCAGGTTTGGGTCACATCTAAGAGAGAAAATGAATGAACACCAGTACCACATCTACTATACTACACACACATGCATATATAATGACATTTATTTGTGTATATTTCTATATGAACATATTTCTATAAATATTCTCTTTGTATATTTCTATGTGAATATTCTCTGTGTACTTGCTCATGTAAATTTCTATGTATATTGTGTTTACAGCAAATTTTCCATGTATATCTGTTTACACATGAGATGTATATGAAAAATATTGAATATTGTACATGTATATATAATTAGTACTGCACATGGAGTGCATAAGCTTGAAATAAACTAATAAACTAAACTATAATACTGGTGTATTGAAATGTTTCGGAGTGCAACCTGGTGATTATGGGATGGAACAAAATAAATAAACAGAAATACTTCAGATACTTCCATTGTGTGATACTGTATTGAAATAGCAGCTTTAAATATCAACTTTTTGTAGGATATAAAAGATTGAGCCAGTGTGTGCTAAAGCAGTACTGAGCTTTTTTGTGTATCTTTTCAAAATCAGTTTTAAAATTTTATTGAAACTGACAATATAATGTGGTTACTACACACAGAATTTCTTTTTGCGCATTTGAGGATATTTTTTCTATAGTTACATTGACACAAAAGGTAGATGATTGCCTTGCAACATTGTGTATGACGCTAGTGTTGTCAGGAGCAACGTAACGATATTGTATGTATCATGAGTTATGCAATTCCCACCCTAACTGCATATTGATTCTTTTAATCTCTCATAAAATAACTATCTTTAAGTAAAGTGAACTCAGAAAAGGTTCAATAGGTTTAAGTTTAACTCCACTGGGGCAGTGAATACCACTGTTCTCAAACATATTCCCTCACCGATGCTTTGATTATTCAAGTGGAGGGTACTGTCTAACACTTGAGCATGAAACCTATAATAAGTGTTCCATTGGGTTGAAATCTAGCGTCTGTGCAGATGATTCACATGATTTTCACTTATAAATATGTTCAGTGAGCCGTCTCGTCCTATGGGTGGATTAGGTGATGTCACCATGGAAGATGCCGCATCATCACCTCAAATCAGGATTTTCTTTAACTTCACTTTAATTGGACAATGAGGCGTTCAGGTGCTCTCTTCTCAAATGAGATTTACCATAAAGACCTGACCAACCAATGGTGACACAAACCATCTACTGATATAAACTGTTTAATCCCTGTTGATCCCCTAATCCTATCAATACAGGTCAATAATTGATGTAAAATACAGTCTGTCATCTTTTCATGATCATCAGATATGACACATTTGGATGTTCAAAGGTTCTGTAGATACCATGGAAACGCTGTCATCTTCTGAAACATTGATTCACCAGTAAAACCCACAGAGTTGGATCAATGACAGTGGATGGAAACATTTGTTTTTACATTCAGTTAGCAATACCTTTGCTGAAAAATAAACTTTTTCCTCAGTTTTATCAGTTTCTGATATAACAGCCCTCAATTTTACTCTAAACTTTAACCCATAAGGACCCAGTGTAGCATTTGTGTCACTTCCTAAATTATTTTTTTCTCTATATTTAACCATCTGTAAGTGGTTTGTTGTCATTTATTGTAATATTGTCTTCTGTATTTTGTAGTTTTTTCAGTGAAAATCAGCTATTTTCCAACATTTAATTTACTAATTATGGAGATGTTCATAAAAGTTTAGAGTAAAATTAAGGATTATTATATCAGAAACAGAGAAAACTGAAGGAAAAAAGTGACTTTTTCAGCAAATCTCTCATTAACTGAACATAAACCACGTGTTTCCATTCATTGTCATCGATCCAACTCTATCGGTTTTACTGTGGTGAGGAAATGTTGCATTGGATGACAGTGTTTCCATGGTACCTATAGAGCCTCTGAACATCCAAATGGGTCATAACTGACTGTTGTACACCAGTGACTTACATGGATTAGTGAGATTAACAGGGATTAAATAGTTTATATCAGTTGATGATTTTGGTAGATGGTGGATGTTTGGGTCTTTATTGGTAAAAATAGGCTTGAGATACAGAAAATTTAATTTGGGAACTGACACAAAAGTAGTTGCTGGGTCTTTATGGGTTAACCTGAGCTTTAATGAACATCTACATGAACTGAAAAATCAGTGAATTAATTAAAGGAAATACATGATTGAAAGAACGCAAAATAAGGAGATAATATTATAATAAAAGGTTATAAATTGTTTCAGAAAGGTTAAATATAGAGGAAAAAATAATATTCTGTATATTCACAAAAGTAGCACTGGGTCTTTATGGGTTAATTTAACAAAGCCTAGATGTGCCCTACAGGTCTTGGTACTGACATAATTTAAATAGCATTTGATCATAGCCACAAAAAATACCTCAAATACCTGCAGATCATCTGAAAGATAAACTAACAGTGAAATGTGTAAATCTGGACATCAGCACCAACAGCTGATCAATGAAATGCAGATCAGATCAAGTGTATGATGTTGTGACAGAAAGTTCACTGAGGATTTGATCATTTCGGTACTCTAAAACTCAAGATCAGTTGTGTTTTTAAGGGTGTCCGATTATAATCCCCCTACAAAAGAGGAAAGGCGGTAAAAACGCGGACACAAACAGTTTTAGGCTAAAACAGGACACAGTGTACCAGCTTGAATACTCACCCTTTTTATCCATTAACCACATAAACAGCAGCCAGGGAACGAACCCTACCGGACCCCACAACACCAGAACCGCGATGTCGGACTTGTTGAAGCCGTAAGCAAGTGCAGCCGAATTCTGGATGGGACCCCAGAAGTTCCACACCATCCCCTGCATGAGTCCCAACAGGGAAAACAGGCTCAGAACCAGCCATCTTCTGCCGTACACTCTGCTGTTGACTGGGTAAACGTTTGCCTCCGCATGCGAGGGCACCAGAAGAGGTTCCCTTTCGGCCTCGGTGCTCGAAGCGGCACCCATAGTAGCCTTCTGTTTGTCGGCTCAGTATAAAATCTGCGTTGACGGGTTGATCAGTGACAGAGAAGAGCGGCTCGACGGGATTCAGTCGACCAAAAACAAAAACAGCCGATATCCTGTGTCACCAACTTTATTGCGCATGCGCGACAGGAAACAGTTTCGATGGATGAAACTGGAGGCTGCGGTCCGCCATTTTGGTTCCGCTGGTGCGTTAGCTCAAACGGAGCGATTGCAGCTACAACAGAGCCGAAATGAAGCAGTTTCCTCTATGTTTTTAGATATTTAATTGAAACCGTACTTTGTCATGTGAGGTTTGTTTACTTCCGCCTAGAATCCCACCAGCACGTGTAGTGAAAGGTGAGTTCCACGCGTAGCTTTGTTTTTAACGTTGACCCTTCTCTCTTTCCGGCGCCTTAGATAACGATAATCAATATTACGCTAGAGTGATGTCTATTTGCTCAGTTGGAACATTGTTCACCGAAACAACTTTACTTAAACTTGCTCAACACTGTCTGGGGAACTCTGTGCACTAAATCAACCTTGGTCTTGTCCGAACCGAACTGTCTTTTTCAGCACAAAACGAGCAGGTTAGCTAACGTTAATATTGTGCCTGTGTTAGCATCAAGTGAAGGCTGGTTAGCAAGAGTTTGACTACGTGGTCCAGTGATTCTTGCCATAAGATAAAAATAACCAGCTAGCTCGTCCTCAGAGTTGAGCAACGTACTGTCCACATGTACACCACTGATTAGATACATTTCATTATGTGTACACAGATATACATAGATGATTTGTTGTAAACACAATATGGGGGTGAGAGTAAAGCTACGCTGCCTCTCACTTCTTTTTCACACTAGTGGTAAATTACTGTATAAAATTATCGTGTACAATAATGTTTTACAACCAATGTCTCGGTGTGTATTTGCTATGCTATGAGCACTTCTGTTCCTATATTTCCATATATTTTCTACGTATATTTCTCTGCATACTTGCTCATGTAAATTTCTATGTATATGGTGTTTACAGCAAACTCCTTGTATATATGTGTACACATGAGATGTATATGAACAGTATGGAATATTGTACATGTATATGTAATTGGTATTGTACATAGAGTACACAAGCTCAAAATAAACTACCTAAACTAATATGCATAGAGAAATTTACATAAACAAATATGCATA
>JAPTGZ010000015.1:5434043-5447024 GCA_029814645.1 Fowleria isostigma | reverse complement strand
TGGGCAACTTATGTGTCATCAACACGTTAACACATTCATTAAATAATGCAGACAATTACTTTATCGCCATTAATGCAGTTTTATTGTAACTCATTTTATTTTGAAAGTCCGTTGCTCTCGCCCTGTGAATACACATAGGCAAACCATGATGTCATCATAGGTTTCAACCATTGACAGCATTTGGGTGAGCTTAAGACTCCTGTCAGTCACTCACAACTAGAGATACACTGGTACCTCTGACACTAGGTGCAGCTCCATCCAGCAGGCCGGTGCGGAACATGAACACCGACCACCTGGACCGTCTGGTCAGCAGAGGCTCTCCGAGGTGTAGGAATATTAACTTGGATCCACACTCATCCACAAGCAATAGGTTTTCAGTTTCACTTTCACCGCTATAAGCCATTAAACTCCATTCACTGCAGAAACGTGCCAATGTTTGTGTCCCATTTATTATTTAAGAGCACAATTTGGATGTTGTCAAAGTCATTCACACTCTTATCTTGCTATTTTTTTCCCCAAGACCTTGAATTTATGTTATGTTCATTTTAATAAATGCATGAATGAACTAGAAAAGCACTCGGAGAGCGCAGAACTTTGCCAAGCATGATAGTCCCTCCCATATAGTGACTCACAACAAAGTAATAATCTTTCATTTATTTGTATCAGTGCTCTGGCTATTTATTTTGGTTTTTGTGGAGTTTTATGCACAAATGCTAAAAATGGTTCTATCTCCCAATGTTAAAGAGTCCTTTAAAATTGTCCTGCATGCAGCACACTGCCCTCATACCTGGCCCCTCCCCCTCCTCACACACAGCTCAGTGAAGCACAGATAGCCCCGCCCACACCCACATGGAGAAGAGGGGAGACATTCAAACCGATTTAGCACATTTGAACGGGAGTAAAATGTCAGATCACTCCCAAAATCTAATCAATTGTTCCTTGTGTCATTTCCATCATGTTCTGAAAATTTAATGAAAATCCGTCCAGTAGTTTTTGCGTACAGTTGCTAACAGACAGACAAACAGACAGACAATAAACACTGGCAAAAACATAACCTCCTTGGCGGAGGTAGTGAATTCATAGTAAACTATGTTTTATTGACAGAAATGTTTTCAAATCCTATGAAAACCACAAAACTGGATGCATGGGTATCACATAAAACAGTTTTCAGTACCGACTGGTTAGTGAAATTATATCAGGTTTTATGTTTCCTTGTGAATTTCTTATTTTACAAGATTATGTGCCTTGGAGCAGACTATAAAATTCAACTATAAGAGAAATGTTTTCCATAATTTAATAAGACTTTCCAACTAAATTCCAGACTTTTCAAGGTCTGGAAAACAACGTTTCAAAATTCCAGACTTTTTAAGAAGACCTGTGCAAGCACCCTGCATGTGCCAATGTAATCCAAAAATCAGCATTATTCCCACTTTATCATCAATAACCTTATGACTGATTGGCACACATAGACAAACATGTTGCTGTTTGGTTTTCTGCAGTAATTGTCTGAAAATATAATGTGAATGAAATGCCTTAACCTCCTTGTATGATGTTAACGGTACAGGTGGATGAGACTCACCTAAAGCAACTATCATCAGAGCTGCAGGAACCCCAAAGGCCAGAGCATAACAGTCCCCGCCAAAACACTGCACATCACCTGCAGGAAAAAATCCACAGTTAGATTCAAGATTCAAGAATGTTTATTGTTATGATGTGTGGACATAGCAAAAAAAGACTCTCAACTAAGAAAGAAAAAAAGACTTGAATACTCAGTTAAAATATAACACACTATAAGAATATGTACAGCATATGTATAAAAAAGGAAATATAAAAAGAGTATGTACAGTAATAGCTGAAGGTCTGGATAGAAGGGCAGATAAATACCTCTTGAATTTAGTATTCAAAATTCAAAGTCTATAAACCACAGATGTCTGACACCACAGCCTTCCTCATACAATGTATGGATTCAAAAAGTGTGGGATATTTATCAAATGGGGTAGATCACATTCTCACTAATGCTTCAGAAAGACACCTTTACTAAAAGATGGGAACCTACAGTCACAGAAAAAATTATTGGACCGTCAAAAGTCATCAAAAACAATGCTTATGCAATCAAATACTAACTCCTGTGTGTATCATGTGACTAAAACAGACAGAAAAAAAAAACATGAAATGTCTAAAAGCACTGTTTTTGTCAGTACAATGTCATAGCTATTGATGTAAGAACTTATGTGATTTTGGTTATTATCAAGAAAACTATGGAAAATGTCGAGTATCAGCTCTTAAATTAAACTCTTATGAGCTATTTTTGTTGTTGTCATTATATTTGTCAAAACAAATGTGCCTTTAGTTGGACCAGGCATTAAAATGAACAAGAAATTGAAGAAAACAGAGGGCAAACTAATAATGTTTAGTGATAATTGTAATGTAATATTTTTTTTTCCGCAACTGTTTCCTTTATTGCTGCAATAATAATATTTATTAGTGATGCAAAATCTCTTGTTATATATCAAAATGCTGTCATCATGCTTTTGACTAGGGATTTATACCTATGACCTTATATTCTGGAGTGGACTTATTCTTAGTGGATTTATTTCTATACAAAATCACCTATAGAGTTTTGTAAAAATACACACACAGCTGAGAAAAAAGAAAAGAAACTTATTGAACTGTATTTAAATGTATACATTGTACTGTACTGATAAAAAAAGAAAATCTTATAAAAACTAAGCAAAAAAACAGTATGTGAAATAAATGAACATCAGTCATCATGGAGACATCAATAGAATGGTATCTGAGTTGAAGTTTTAGACGGTGAAGACTCACCTCTCAGTATAGGAGTGATGATGGTTGATAACAGACTCCCAGCATTGATTGACATGTAGAAAATGGAGAAGAACTTCTGCCTCTCGGTCACCTGGAGGTCACCACAAATATCATCAATCGACAAAGAATGAAACTTATTTTAATTTGAAATGTTTTAGTCCCTGAACAGATGAACTCTGACAAAAATGATTCCTTTCTGTAAGTTTGTTTTGCAAATCAAATGTCAAAATCACTATCTCGTGTAGGGCGCCACATAGCCCAGAACCGTCAATGACTAGATGTGCCATAAAACCCATACTATGCACAGAGAGTGAATAGTTAGACAGCTGTACTTTAGGAGGTCCAATCAGAGTCTGTCATGATGTTTGTAGTCTAGGACAGTATCTGCAGTAGTAGGAGCCATTTCATTCTGCGTGTTTAAGCTAAAGTCAAAGTGTTGGGTCTTACATGCTCCTCGTCAAACTGGTCTCCTCCGAACGCTGCTACACATGGTTTGATGCCTCCGGTGCCAAAGGCTATGAGTATGAGCCCCACCATGGACAGAGCACTGCAACACACACATATACTGTGTCCAAAAACTGCACAGGATGAGCCTGGAGACACACTATCATCTACAAAACCAATTAACTGTAGTATGAAAATCACAGATGAACCAGAAAATACACAACACTGGCTCATTGAAAATTTTTCCTTTAGCATTTGTTGGTAATAAAAGACAACCTCATGGACTGTTGGAAGTTAGAGCCGTTTTGTACAAAGACCATAACTGGGAAATGAGTGTTTTGTCACTTATTCATAAAAAGTTTTATATAGTTATACTTCACTTTCTACTATTTATTAAACCCAGAGGTGTCTAGTAACAGTATTTATACTTTGTTACTTGACACCTCTGGGTTTAGTAATGTAGCAACAATGTCATGAGCTTTAGTTCACTTTACACACACAGATAGTACACATGTGTGTACCAGAGTACTTTTCACAGGTACTTGTAAAAATGAATGATCAATCTCTAAAAATGAAACCACATGTTTTTTCATCAACAGTGCCCTGTCTAAATCACTCCTACAAAAAAAATATTTTCCAAAAAAAGTCATTTCTTTATGTTTAAGTGAACTTCATTAAGCTGATTGGTCTTCAAATTAGGGCTGCATGATATTGACATAACTTGCGATATGGGTGTACAGCATTGCAATAATGATAATATTATGACATTTCTTGTTCACCTAAAGAAATACCAATGTCACCTACTAAGAATAATGTTCCTTAACAATGTTAAAATGATCCAACTGTTTGTATGCTGACTCAATTATTTATAATTTAAGACTTAATATTGTACTATTACAATCAATGACACAATTCTGTGGTAGAACTTGGCGATGCAATTACCATAGACTTTTAACAGAAACACAGTCAAATATTTAGTCATTTTATTTATATTTAACAATGTGTAAAAGGCATGGATGTATTTCAAAATAACTAAAATGTCAGAGTAGCACCATGGAAGAGCTTTAACTAAACTAGAAAAGCACTCGGAGAGCGCAGACCTCCGCCAAGCATGATAGTTCCTCCAATTATTGTGACTCACTCCAAAGTAATAATCCAACATTTATTTATATCAGTGGCCTGACTATTTATTTATTTTGGTGGAGTTTTATGCACAAATGCTGAAAATGGTCCTATCCAATGTTGAAGAATTCTTTAAAAAAATCCTAGAATTTCCCCAAAATTCAGCCACTAGTTTTTGTGTAAAGTTGCTAACAGACAGACAGACACAGACAGACAGACACAGACAGACTGCCCTTTATCTGTCCTCCACCCCCACCCCACCTCTTTCCTTACACACACAGTGAAGCGCAGAGACATTCGAACTGAATTAGCGCATTTGAACGGGCGTACCGGCGTACACTGAGTGGCAGGGGGAGGGGCCAGGCACTGAAGAAACAGAATGGAGCGACTAAATCCACACGCCTAATTATTAGCATATTTGAATGGGAGTAAAATGTCGGATCACTCCCAAAATCTAATCGATCGTCCCTTGTGTCATTTCCATCATGTCCTGAAAGTTTCATCAAAATCCATCCAGTAGTTTTTGCATAAAGTTGCTAACAGACAGACAAACTGACAGACAAATGCCTGCAAAAACGTAACCTTCTTGGTGGAGGTAACTATACTTCACTGAAGCCTGGTTTAGTAAATACTGCATATACAAATAAAATCTATAAATATAAGTGTTCAGGCCTTGGCCAAAGCTGTGTTCTGAAAATATTCACACCTTTTCAACATTAATAACATGTAAAATTACATTCAACCAGCAGCAGTAGCATTACTTTAGTTTATATACCAGAAAAACTATCATGTTAGAGTGGTAGAGAAAACCACTCTGGTACCCCATGGAGTGGAAAACAGAAAGATAATGAAAAAGAAAATAAGCTAATGCACACCTTTGCTATATGAATATTGCACACTGTGTAATGGTGATATATTGATGATATATTCTGCAGCCCTACTTCAAATGGCCATCTTTTTCCTGAGTGTTCAGTACTGATTGTCATAAGTGACTGCTGTTTAAACTCCTTCATTACATCACACGGACATGGGTTCTACCGACTCAAAGGTCTGAATCAGCTGCTAACTTACATGTGCACATTGGTGTCGCCCACATCGGGGATGGCTCCGATCGACTTGACCACATGACCGATTACATAGACGATGGACAGGTAGATGATGGTTCTGCGGGGACAAAACTGTGATTACCAACACACAAACAAAACTGTACTCTGTCATTACCCACCGCCGCTGGACTGTACGGTGCTGTTAGACTGACTCATCTCCACATAAAGGACAATCTAGACAAAGCTCTCAGGTTACACACAGGTACGCAATCATGTACCACCGACAATGATGGAAACCATAAATAATATAGATTATAACACATTTTTAAAACTTTAATCCAGGGGTGTCAAACTCATTCTAGGTCAGGGGCCACATACAGACCAGTATGATCTCAAGTGGGTCGGACCAGTAAAATAATAACCTATAAATAATGACAACTCCAAACTTTTCTTTTTGTTTGAGAGTGAAAGAAGTAAAACTACATGATGATAAAATTACATCTACTTTTTCATTTTTTACATCTATTTTTTAAAAATATTACATTAACATGAACAACCTGAAAGTTCTTGAGAACAATATTATGCCTCAGCAGTGTTGGGAGATTACTTTTGAAATGTATTCCATTACAGATTACAGATTACATGCCCAGAAAAGTCATCTGTACTGTAATCTGTTACATTACTCAAACTGAGTATCGTACTTTGATTTTTCACATTTTTTTGAATTTTGATACCATATGAATGTAGTAAATCCCACCATGTTTCCTTCGTTGTAAACAGAATGATGTTGTGTGTTCTGTTTTAGAGCTGGATGAATGGATTAGGTCTAGACCTCATAAACACATATAAACATGTGATGTACGAGTACAACCCAAAGACACTTACTGGTGTTTAGTCTGGTTACAGAAAAAGAGAATAAGAAAAAAGTCCCAATATTAAAATATTCACATCTGTATTCTTCTTGTTGGTAATATGTGGTTCTCCTTCCTTATCTCTCTTTAAGGTGAAGTACTGCTTGTATTACCAAAGGTATGTGTTCTTCTTGCCCTGGCTTTGATCTGCCAGCTGTGGCCCCGCCTCCGACTCTGACTCCGCCTCCATTATCTTGCCCTGGAACTCAACACTAATCATCAGAATATTTGCGTTGCATATTGTATCAATGGATTTTGGTAAATGTGTGGGAAATTGGATTTGTGAAATGATAGAAAATAACAGAAAGTAATCCATTGAAAAATTAAAAATGCAACTGTATTTTGATTATCATCTAATAATGCTGTAACTGTAATGGATTACAGTTACTCATTTTTTGTAATCTGGATACGTAATCCCTTTACATGTAATCTGTTATGCCCAACACTATGCTTTAATTTATCATTTACATGTTCACTATTACAATTTACAGATCACAGTGGATCTACAAATATACCAAACATGCAATAAAAGGCTGAATATCGGTAAAATTACACTTTTTTTTTTTTTTAAACATTTTAGGCTACACTTGGTTGTTCATGTTATTCACTTTTTTGAGAGTTTGCAATGTAAACATTTTTCATGTAATTTTCCTTTTTCTTTTACACATAAACAAAAAGAAAAAATTGGACTTTTCATTATTTATGGGTTATTATGATAGTATTTTAGTGGTGGACCCCAAACTAAAATGTATTTTCACATCCTTTATTGCTGGTATCTTCAGTGTAATTTTTGTATTTCACAAATTCATCCCATGGGCCGGATCAGACCCTTTGGTGGGCCGGCTTTGGCCCACAGGCCACATGTTTGGTGCCCTGGCTTTAAGCAAAACAAAAAAAATTCTGATCCGGTCTCATTTTTCATTTTCAGATATTTGTCTTCAATTTCAATGACTTCTACCCTTTATATGATTTTTGACGGACTAGCCCTTTAATGCATTACAAATGAGGATAGCAGGACTGACTTGAATTTTCCGAGCCAGGAGTCTGCGATCAGAGCTCCCAGGATGGGGGTGAAGTAGCAGAGGCTGCTGAAGGCATGGTAGATGGCGGTGGACAAGTCCTCATCCCAGTGCAGGTAGTTGAGGAAGTAAAGCGTCAGCAGCGCTGTCGACACAAAATACATGAGCATGAGACCAAATAAATCTGAACTTTCCAAAGTCCTCTCCAACTGGGGCTCAGAGACTCTGGTATGACTGAAGTCATCCATGCATATCGTGTGTCCGCTGCATTCAAGTGAAGAATATCAGTAACTCTGCTGTATTTATCAGATGTTTACATTCAAAAGCACAGAAATCCACCACATGAACGGTGTTTATAAATGGACAAACATAAAGTAGTTGATGCCAGACATTGATTTAACTCAGCGTTAAAGTTGTTTGAGTTTTTTAAAGAAAATTTGATGAAAATCGCCAAGAAGTGTGCTATTTTATGAGTGCTACCTCAATAAATTAAAAAAGTACTGTTTGTATCATATAACATGGAACACCAAATTGCACAATACAAAAAAATTCTTTAATTTTAACAACATAATAGAAAACAACAAAGTTAACAGAAAACAACTGAGAACCACTGATTTAACCCTTTAACCCCTGACGTGTCTGTAGTGAGCGTTGTGAATGTATGATTTATGATTTGTCTGTGTCTGTCTGTATGAGCTCTAGTGGTCACATTTCAAGCATCAATAATATCAAACGATGACCAACTAATTGTCAATATTCTCTAGTCAACCTGACTACTTTTTTCCAACAATAGGACAAAGTACAGCTGAGATATAGGCCAAAGTTCAAAATCATTGTATCGACTTCAAACCAAAGCCAACTTGTGCATTTTTCCATTCTGCATCCGATGGTATGCATCATGATGTCATAAATATCACGGCATTTCAAATCGCTGTAATATCATCAATATTCATCTGATCAAACCAAAACTTAAAATGCATAATTTCTGTGAAAGTCCCTTCTCATATTCCAAATTTCATAACTCTAGGTTGCATGACTTCCGGTTGTTATGGTAACGTATGCAAAAGTTGTTTATCGTTAATAACTTCCCCTCTGTTCATCGTAGCAATCTCAAACTAACACCAAATTATTGGAAATTCAGTTCTCTATCCATTAGTGATCTCATGTATGTATATATAGATTTGAGTTATTTTCATGTAAAATGACCAGGGTTCAAGCATCTAATTTACATATTCACAAAATGTCTTCAATCGTGAAAACAAAGACAAATATTGACTAATTTTGAATTATCGACTTATAGGAAGTCACATATGGCCTTTCATTTCGTACCAATTTTGTTGACCTTTGATGACCTTGAAAAGTCAAACTTGAGGTCATAATTTTCAAAACACCCAATTTTTGACCATAACTCCCTCAGTTTTGCAGAAAAATGACTAATATCAGATTATAAAGAATAAAAAATATAAAACATAGAAAATCTAGAAATATAGAAAACACAGCAAATATAGAAAATATAAAAAACATACAAAATATAGAAAACAGACAATATAGAAAATACAGAAAATATAGATAACATAAAAAATATAGAAAATATCAGCCAAAGTTCTCTGTCAAAGGTTTGTGGAAGTTTCATTTTAAATATTCACAAGAATTCAACCCTTTTTCTCGATAGGAAAATTTTTTAATGTGTTGATAGAATAGATCTTGTGCTTTCCACACACATCTGAGCAGGCTCAGTGCACTCCTACCATCTGTGTGATGATAACAGGGGGTGAAACACAGTTTAGTTTTTTACTGTACTGGCAAAGCTTCTATTTCTTCAAAGGGGGGGAAAATCCCTTTAATATGCTCAAACATTTGAGCATATTGGTATGGTGTGAACACCCCCCCCATCCTGAACCAGGCCCAGCGTCATGTTATTATTATTTGTGTTGTATGTGATATTTTCTGTACAGAGATGTAAATATAAGACAGTTAAACAAACATGTTTGTTATCTGTTATTCCCTCACCCAGTGAGAATCAATGAGGAATTAGATCGATAATGGAATCAGCATCATTAAATTCTTATCAATTTTCATCCGTGCTGGTTTAGTGGTTTTAATTTCACATTAATGCCCATACAGAATGAGGTTTCAGCAGTCTTATTAGTTTACCAGCAGCCAGTCTGTGCAACGGGGATTTGTTAAAGTTGGGTATGCTGTGTTTGCAGCGCTCTGATAACATTTACTGCACAACAACAGAGTGTCATCAGTGTACATTGTCTGTCTGTGTTGCTATAGTTTGTTTGTCAGGGGATGTAATGACAAGGACCAGAGCCCTGAGGTTAAAGTTTAAGTAAAGTTTTTTGACCACTGGGAAACAGATCAGCTGTGAAAATGCACTTCTTTATATACCATTGCAATTAAATATTTTTACTTCTTCTCATGAGCTGATTGTGACAGTATAAGGTTTGGTAATGTAATTTATTCTTAATAAAGTCTAACTGGGACTTAATATGTAATCATTGTATTGAAGATGATTACTGATGTGTACAAATAGGAATAAAAAAAGAACATATATCTGAAAACAAAATTATTCCAACTTTATGGGCCACAGTATTCATCCATCTTGTCCCCTGCACTTATATAGGTGAGGTGTATTTCTATGCAAAAAACTAACTATGATGAGCCCAAAGACACAGCAGAGATTAGAAGGTTTCATCACATGTGTTTGCTCAGTGTTTATTTGTTCATTTGTTTAATAGGATTTCCATTAGCTCCCACCGTAGTAGTTGCTAGTCTTCCTGGGGTCCAAAATGAAAACTCTCAAATTCAAATACACAACATATACAATGCAAAAAACCCCAAAAAACAACAACATACAAGTATAGATTGAAATTCATACAGAACCTCTACATAACAAATACAAAAAAGGTCATGCAATTTATTTGATTGTACATCTGCAACACATTACGTGAAGTTAAAATGGGATTTTATAACTTTTTTAAAAAAGTGCTTAAAGTTAATAGTCCTTTGGCTTTTAAGGCAATTCATTCCAAAGATGAGTGGATCTAAAAAAGACATTTGTAAAAACTTTGTATTGGGATAATTACTGACTAAATTGGAGATACAGGCATGTCGAGTGTTGTATGACTGAATTTGATGAGTAATTTAGATTTTTATAAAATGAGTTTGAATGGTTAAAATAATTTTCTTTATAAATATTAATAAGTTTTAACATTAATTTATTATTTTATTTATCTTTATTTAACCAGGAAGTCCCATTGAGATCTGAAATCTCTTTTGCAAAGTAGACCTGGACCTATCAGTGCATGTCTTTGGATGGTGGGAGGAAACCGGAGTACCCGGAGGAAACCCACGCAGACACGTGGAGAACATGCAAACTCCACACAGAAAGGTCCCACCCATCAACTGGTGTTGGAATCAAACCCAGGACCTTCTTGCTGTGAGGCACAAGTGCTAACCACTGCACCACCGTGTCGCCCAAAGGTGACACGGTGGTGCAGTGGGTAATTGCAGTAAGGTAATTAAGTAGTATTAGTAAGTAAGGTAATTGTAGTGGCAATTAAAGGCCATAATAAAATGTGGTGCATATCAATGACACTGGTATTATAGGGGCATCTCAGAACAAGGCAAGTTGCTTTATTCTGGACAATGTGAAGCCTAGATAAGTCGGTTTTTTGTCATTACAGACCATAGAACTGAAGGTTCTGAAAGTGAGACAATATATCCACAGCTACTCATGTGAACATGATATCTAAGGAATGCCTTGAGGGATTTTTTTTCCCTTTGGCACAGATTTTCACCTGGATTCAGTTCTGAATGTTGTCTACCAGCAGCCCACCATGGCAGAATTATTGCTGCCGCTTTTACATTATATGGTTGTGTTAAAAAACTGTGGTGAGGGCTTTGGATTCGACACAGAAGAGTAGTGCATATGAGAGTTTGCACAATGACAGTTTTTTAACTGTTCCCTGCATATGTTCCCTTCATTTATCCATGTTGTGGTGTCTAGAAAACCATATGTATGTAAACCAAAGCCACCATTACACACGATGGAATTATAATGTGATATAATCTATGTTGACTGAAAACTAAGACACAAAGGCCTACAGATCCTACTGTGATGTACTGTTTATGACCAAATTTTTGGATGGTGGGAGGACAAGTTCAAAGAGATTTGGTTGGTGACTGGCTTCTACAAAATATACAATTACATCTGTTTATCAGGTTGAGCTTTGGGTCTGAGTTGTCCACGCTGCCTTCATGTAAACGACTAATGACATCTCTCAGTTTGAGTTTTCCGCCACACACCCTATTCACTTGAACGCAACTCTATTCACAGAGGGGAGGTGTTACCAGTGAGCGCCGCCAGAGTTCAGCTGACCAGACTCGAGCCGCATTTACCGCTGTATCAGGGAGAAGATATTAACAACTGAAAAAAATGGAGCTGTGGGGTTATCTGAAGTAGGATCTTCATTCTATAAATGCACATCCTCTTATGTGGTGGAAAAGCCAGAGCCTGGTGTACCCCAGCCCAACCACAGTCGTGGATAAGAAAGTCTGTTTAGTGTTAACATAAGCTCTAAAACAGAACTAAAATCAGACAAGTCTCCTCCACACGTTAGAGTTAGATCACTTGTCTTCTTTAGCTCAGACTAAAGGATCAGAGGGAGAGGTAGTGGAACCGATTGAGGATGACAGTGCTTTATTATTACAGGGATCCAGGGTAGTACAATTTAGCATTCACATTTTTACCATGTCCTCATTTTTATTCTAGTTTTATTTATATTTTATACATATATTTGGGCCTACAGTATGTCTACCAGTTGTGGTTTGAGGTCCAGTAAATATAAAGTTAAATGAAATACCATTTATAATGTTCTACTCTATGGAATTGGACCATGAAACCCACTCAAAAATCTGAATTTGTTTTACATATCTGAAGTTTTTTTTTTTTTTTTTTTTTTAAAGTAATGCAACAATGACTTTCTCTGGTAATTAATTACAGTTTGGGAAAGTAACTAGTAACTACAACTAATTACTTTTTTAAAGTGATTTTTAGTATAATGCAAACAGAAAAAAAAAAATCAGATCAGTGCAACAAACCAGACGTGAGCACTAAGGACAGCAGTGTGAATAAAGCTGAAGTGACTCAAGCTAAGGTAACAGTTCTTATTTTCAGAATATTATACATCAGTGAAGACATAATTATGCACATTTTGATCCATCTGTGTTATTAGATTCCCCTTCATTCTCACACAGCAGACCTTTAATACCCAGATGAGCAGGAAGGAAGGATTACTGGTTTCAACAGGGTCAGACATGGTTCCAGGTAAATGTGTTGCTGTGAACTGCCGCCTGTTTTAGGTTCATGAAAGCTGATGTGAGTATGTGCTTGTGTTCCTTTTCTTCAGTGGTTTTGTTTTACTGTGTGTTTTAAGGTCCAAACAGGGTGGAATAACAGAAAAAGACAAATAGACAAATTAAAGTTTGACAGGTTTTTACTAAATAAAGCACTCACAATGTACATCAATAAGAGCTTTAGATGTTGAACATGAACTGTGAACTGGAACACACTGAACAACAAGGATTTGAGTTTTGTCCCAGTAG
>JAPTGZ010000015.1:5080440-5094103 GCA_029814645.1 Fowleria isostigma | reverse complement strand
CATATTTTGACCATGTGTCGTGTTCTGCAAATACATGCTCTAAATAACAATGTTTTTATTTGGAATTTGGGAGAAATATTGTAACAAGTTTAGAGAATAAGACAAAAATGTAAATTTCACTCAAACACTTACCTATAAATGGTAGAATCAGAAAAAAAAAAAAAAGATTTTGCAGTGATCTCTTATTTTTTTCCAGAGCTGTATATGGAGGCAGTTGACATGCCAACATCAGGACATGTCTTGTACAAATTCATACTGTCTCCAAAAATAACTACTGTTGTTAGTCTCTTTATAAACAGACAGGTGCAGTAGTTTGTTTACCTGCTTGACTACTTTGGCAACCATTGTTAGATCAAAGAGGCCATTGAGATTCAAAAATATAAGCCAAGGACAATAAACAGGGAAAACAGAGCATACACCCTATCACACACCTGATATGGTCCTGGATCAGAGGTCAGGGGGCATAACCCCTTCCTGCTGTCTGGCCAATCCTCCTGAACAGCCCATAAGACACATCACGACAACACCATGTGATGCTTCTGACAACGGCTACAGGAAGTAGATGGAACTAGTCAAACAGGCAAAAAAAACTACTGCATTTATCTGTATAAAAGAAACTAACCACAATCAGCACATGCACAGACATGATAACATCAGCTGGATCGATGCTAAAATAAGCTACAATATGTTCGAGGCGCAGGGTTTGTTGTGCCTGGCACCCGTTGTTTTTATTATGGTCAATGTTAATGTTGAATACTTTAAATCCATTGTCTGGTATATATGGAGTCCAAATACACAAGGCAGAATGTTTTTGAAAGGAGTCCTGTCCATAAGAGCTGGACTCGTCAGGCTGCGGTTGTAATTAAGGGCTCCATTTTTAACAGGAGTGCTTCACAAGAGGAAGTCATTGTCCCCTCAGCCTCATGCATTATCAATGAAAGCCATCTCACTGATAAGGAAGAACTGGGCATCATCCAGAATAAAATATCTGCTGTCTGCTGCAGTCTGCTGGTGCTCGCCCTCTAAGAAAAGCCCAGCAAGAATTAATGCTTTCAAATAAACGTAGGGCTTAAATTGGTTTGCAGACCTACCTTTGTGGACTGGCAAAGTGAAAATACTACTAGGATGGACATATTTGTTTTATATTTTAGTATTTAAATCATTTGTTTTTGTGTCTGTTGTTCAGTAACATGTTGGAGTATGGCTATAGTGGTTTGTGTTGGATCGATGACAAGGAGTTAGTCTTGTAGCTGCTGTCACTACTTTTTTTAGTTTAGTTCAGTTTATTAGTTTATTTCGAGCTTATGTACAATACTAATTACATATACATGTACAATATTCAGCACTGTTCATATCCATCTCACTATGTGTACACAGATATACATGGAGAGTTTGCTGTAAACACAATATACATAGAAAATTTACATGAGCAAGTATGCATAGAGAAATATACATAGAGAAGTGTTCATAGTAAAATACATTCAGTCATTCATTCATTCATTTTCTAAACCCACTTTGTTCTCACTTGGGTCACGGGGTTCGCATGGAGCCTATCCCAGCTACTTAAGGGTGAAGGTGGGGTACACCCTGGACATTTTGCCAGTTCATCGCAGGGCTTAGTAAAATACACATGGAGAAATATTCATAGAGAAATATAGATTAAGGTATTGGTTGTAAAATGTTATGCATACACCAGTGTTTTTCAACCCTGGGGTTGTGACCCCATGTGGTGTCACTTGGAATTCAAATGGGGTCGCCTGAAATTTCTAGTAATTGATTAAAAAAGCAAATTATACAGATATATATACATACACACACATACATGTATAGTATATAAGTTTCCTCTCGCCCACCTGGGTGGTGTTTCCTTCAGACTCGGGTCCTCTACCAGAGGCCTGGGAGCCTGAGGGTTCTGCACAGGATCTTAGCTGTTCCTAGTATTGTGCTCTTTTGGACAGATATCTCTGATGTTGTTCCTGGTATCTGATGGAGCCATCCTCCCAGCTTGGGGGTCACTGCCTCTAGTGCCCCCATCACTACTGGTACCACCATTGCCTTCACACCCCACATTTTCTCCATCTCCTCTTTCAGCCCATGGTATTTCATGAGCTTCTGATTTTCTTTCTTTCCGATGTTGCTATCACTGGGGATTGCTACATCTGTCACTACCGCTGTCTTCTGATGTTTGTCCACCCCTACTATGTCAGCCTGATTGGACATCACCATCTTGTCAGTCTGGATCTGGAAGTCCCACAGAATCTTGGCCTGTTTGTTCTCCATCATCTTTGGGGGTGTCTCCCATCTGGACCCTGGGGTCTCCAGTCCATAGTCGGTACAGATGTTCCTGTACACTAGCCAACTACCTGGTTATGTTACTCCATGAATGCTTTGCCTGCCAGCATCTTACACCCTGCTGTGATGTGCTGGACTGTTTCAGGGGCTTTTCTACACCTGGGTCTTGTCTGGTGTGGTAGACCCCGGCATCTATTGCTCTGGTGTTCAGGGCCTGTTCCTGTGCTGCCATGAGTAGTGCCTTTATGCTGTCTTTCAGTTCAGTCTTTTCCAGCCACTGGTATGTTTTCTCCATATCAGCCACTTCCTCAATTTTCCAGTGGTACATTCCATGCAAGGATTTGTAGAGAATTGTGATGTTAAAATGGGGTCACAAGCCAAAAAAGGTCAAGCACCACTGGTGTACATAATACACACAATACATAATTGTATACCCCAATTCACCACTAGTGTACAACCCCAGTCACCTGACAAGGAGTGAGAAAAAGCATAGCTTATGCTCAGGGTCTATTCAACCTGTACTTGAAAGCAGTGGTGTTCAACATGTGCAAAAATGTTACTTCCTATTACTATCATTTAAAAATAAAATATGGTCCAGATTTAATGAGTGTAATTTTTTTTTCATGATGGAGTGTAAGAATCAAAACTATTTCTTACTAAATACACACTTTTGTCTTGCAACGAGGGTCTAATGAAATAAAATGTGAATAAAATACCATGTTAGTACCATGTTAGCTAACTATATGTTGTCATTACACATGGTCACTGTGCTAACTTGTGTGTCCAGTGTAGACATATAAATCCATCTTTTGAGTCTTGAGTTGAAAAAACTTTGCTCAAAAACTCCTGCTTGATAGTAAATTATACAGCTTCAACATTGTGTCAAATACATTACAATGCTATCTAAAAGGACTACACGCTAGTAATACACAACACTTTATTATACTATAGTGTTTCTGTGACTAAGGCGTATTGCACAGGACTTGTGTTTTTTAAACATTTGAACTGAAAACAAATTCAGTTTTCATTTTTATATACTGACAGGATCTTTTTGATGTGATGTCAGGACTCTTTAATATCACAGATAATCTCCGCAGGTTATTACTAGTTACCTGAGTTCCACAGGTCATATTAGTTCTGTGCGAATGGGGTTTTGGATGTTTTCACTGTTTTTCCGCTGTTCTCTATGTCTTTTCAAATCTGATCCATTCTGGCTAAAATCAAAACCCTTTCTCTACTGTTGTAATTAAAAAGTTGAAACAAATACAGAGAAGCTGTTGAGATGATCATCAGAAGTAAACTGGGGGAAAAGAATCAACTATCATATTTTTTTTGGACTATAAGTCACACCGGAGTATAAGTCGCACCTGTCAAAAAATGGATCATGAAGAAGAAAAAAAACATATATAAATTGCACCGGAGTAGAAGTCACACTCGTACATGTATGTTTGTTCAGTTTATTAGATTCTTTGTCTGCCTCAGTACTGTGTTTTTATTATAGACACAGAATTTAGTCAGTTGAATCTAGTTGTATCTAGTGTTGATGAGACGTGTGATGCTTGTACAGTAAACGTTAGCCCTGGAATGATATCATGCTAATGCAAACAGGGCTGGAGCAGTGTCAGGTGGCTGTTGATGTTTGTTGACCAGTTAGCTCTTAAATTGTACAGCTTAGATGGGTAGATAGATGTCAGCAGGTACAGAAGAGCTCCTCAGACGTTCAGTAGAACACCGGGGCATTGGCATTCACTCACCAACTAAATAAAGTTAGCATCATGATCCTAGCAGCTAGCAGATGATGTCTTGGCTTATCAGTTAGCTGTGCAGCTAATTGAGTCCCCGATCTCTGACGAGTTAACCAGTCCCATGCATCTGGGACCAGGGAGGATCCATCAGTGGGGAACGGATCTCACCAGGGTGACCTGGAGGTGTTTTTGCATCTTTTTTTACTGACAGTTAACTGAAAAGCTGAGGCTGTCTGCTAACGTTAGCATAGCATTACTATAACATTAGCCACAGAGCTAAACAGCAGCTCCTGTTACGTGATCTCTGTTAAGTCAAAATAAATGTCTGAAACTTCAAGATAGAGATCCAGATAGAGTTTTCTATTCCGCTGTGCCAGTCACTATTTTTGCCTTCATTGAAGACAAATGAACGTTTGTAGAGGGAGGGTTGGTTGTGACAGTGAATAGTCCTCTGGGAGAGGTCTGCAGAAAAAAAACACCAACGAAGAAAAATGAAACCACCGAAGAACAAACCGATGCAGCAGATACAGGTAGTTGTCACAAGCCTAGAGCGCCCTCTGGTGGTAGATAATGTTTACTCCTTGGTCATGTCAGTCAGTGTGAAAATCACATTTAAGAACATGTGAAAATATATATGTTAACATATATACGTTGCACCAGAGTATAAGTCGCAGGACCAGCCAAACTATGAAAAAAATGCAATTTATACTCTGAAAAATATAATATATCTACCAATAGAACTGGAGTGAACCTTTACAGTCTCTATGAGGAACTTTGTATCAGGCACAGTGCTGCAGCCTGTTGTACTTCATAAAATAAATGATACACTGTCAATAAAACATTTGACAATACAATTTACCATGGCGACAATCAACACACATTCAGAAAAAACATACATCTGCAGCAAAATATGCATGACACAAAAATGTGCATAAGTGCTGTATATAAATCATACACTGTTTCTGCTACATGACGGTTTTGAGCTCAGCAGTTTGATCGAGACTGGAAGAAAGAGCAGCTTCAGGTATTTGATTTGCACTTTAGCAAACTTTTACACAGCTCGACAATGTGTGTTTTCCCACAAAGAAGATTATCTAGCACTACGATTAGATTCAATGCATGATTCAGATTTTTGAGTGAAATTGAATTTTTTTGTGTTCTCTTTCATATTACACATTAAATGTGACTTCTATCAGTTTTGAGTATGACCTAAATGCGACCCTAAAGTGACCCACACGTGTAAAAGAGGTCCTGATGTACTATGTATGTGACCACGCAGGCACGCATTGTGTTTACCTAAGTAAATATGGAGGCATCTCATTTTGGCGTGTTGTTTTTCCTGCCGCTCCAGGGATGCAGAACTGTGTCACATTTCAGTGATGTAAAGGTCGGATAAATGTGACCTCGCCCTTCAGACTGAATTCGTAATGCAAAATATCAGATACGCATCAGATTTAGGGCCGCATATGAAAGTGGTCTGGGTCCGATTTGAAAAAATGTACTGTTCAAACTGTCTATAACAGATTGGATACACATGACACATGGACAAAAAAATCTGAATTTGGGACATATTTGTCTGTGGTCTGAACATAGCCTAAGTGGACGCCTAAAAGAGCACACCAGTTTGGTTGGGTTGTTTTTACCCCGATTTCTGCATTTTCCAGCTAATACTAAACCTACATTTAATGGTTTGTGTAATATTTAACCATGATTTTATTTATTCGTTTGCTTCAGACCCAATTTATCAAATGATTTAAATAAATAATTTAGTGTTGGTGTTTTATTACAGTGGATCCCATTTTGCTTTGGTTGCTCCCTTCAGTTGTCGAGAAATTATACTTTGATAAATAATGTCCCCTTGGCACAGTATAAAGTGTGTCCTTTGCTCTAATAGTGAGATCTGAAGTGGCCAGTGGCCCCATGATGATGGACTGTCTTGGCTCCAAATCACTTGCCATCCATCTAAAACCTTTAATAGAGTTTGGCTAAAATGTCCTCAAACGCTGGTATGTTGCCACATTTAGGCACAGCAAGGACTATGAAAAGAATCTGTTTGCATCCAAGGCCCTGTCAATGCATTTTGGTTTTAACCCATACAGACCCAAATAAACACCAGTGACCAAAAGCATCTATTGATCTAAACTATTTAATAACCTTAGATGCACTTATCTTATCAATACATGGAAATAATGGGTGTAAAATGCAGTTATTCCTCTATTGATGGTCATCAGATATGAGCCATTTGGACATTCAGAGGCTCCATAGCAAACATGGAAACATCTTCGTCTTCTACAACATTGATTCACCAGTAAAACATGGAGTTGGATCACTGACAGTGGATGGAGACATTGGGTTAATTTCAGTTACTGATAGACTTTACTGAAGAAGTCAATTTCCTCAAATTTTCTTTTGGGATAACACTCAAATGTAATGTCAATGTAATAATTACAGTAAAATAAATATAGGAAACTAGCTGATTTTCACTGAAAAAAATGCTAAATGAAGACGATATTATGATAAATGGTGATTAATCACTTATAAAAGAATACATAGAGAAAAAAAAAAAAATTTGGGAACTACCACAAAGGCAGCACTGGGTCTTTATAGGTTTAATCAATCAATCTATTTATATAGCACTCTTCATACAATAAAATGCAGCACAAAATGCTTTACACATTAAAATCAGTCCAGCTCCCCCCGTCCAGCACACACACACACACACACACACACACACACACACACACACACACACACACACACACACACACACACACACACATATGCCACATCTGCACAAAAGGATAATAAAAAGAATCTGAAGAGAGACTGAGCATGGGTTAATTGTATATTCATTGGTGCATAATCACATGTCAGTGATAGTTATTTTGTTTGAGTCGTTTATATCTACACAGTGAGTGAGTCACCTGTCTCAGAGTTCATTATTTTTAGACTAGCTAACTGACTTCCTTTTATTGCATTTTTTTATTTTATGGAAGGCGGCATCCAACATAAAGGAATATTATCATCACTAGCTGGGTTTCCATTACAGTTTTCTGCAAAATAAAAGGGATTTTTCTACAGTTTTGACAAAGTGCTACTTTAGGTGTTCCACTGTAGAGTGTTTGGCTTCTGATGTGTGATTCTAGTCAATTCCCTTCTCAAGACATGTCGAAATTCTTGTAAATAGTTCTCACAAGATGCTCTTTTAAGGAAGATGGACCCGCTGAGTTTCATGCAAAATGTTGGCATCATATTGTCACTTGCATCTACTGCTATCTTATGTCAGTGACTGATCATCACACCAGAGACATTCAAAAGAGAGGCCAACAACGACTGTCACCAATTAGGAAATTGAGAGCCCTCCATGTCGCCCCTCACCTTTTGTTACTTCTTTATAAGAGCATTATCCAACCGGTCCTCCTCTATTTTTCTACATACTTCTTTTCTACAGTTTCATTCACCAACCAGACAGAACTAGCACGTATCACATACCTTGCCGCCAAAATCACTGGTCTTCCCACACCTAATCTCATAGAACTCAACAACAGACATAAGACGTTTTACAGTTGCAATAGAACAGGACAGTACACACCCATTCATCTAATAGCTCATCCCACTACCCTCAGGCTGCAGACACTGGACAGTATTTTTCAGAAGGGCTCATTTGGGAAGGAGCTAAATTACAGCAGCAATTGTCACTTTAAACAATATACCCTGCTGACATTTCCCCCAGTCTCATAATTGCTGCCATGCCCACCACAACTAAGTGTATCTGTGATATGTCCAATTTTTTTTGCATGTCTTTATCTTCTATCTGATGTTGATATGTGTGTTTGTACGACAACTCTATGTACAGTCAAGTGGAAACAAATCTCCCAACAGGACAAATAAAGTCTGTCTTAAACAAAAGAGGAAGGGAACATATAATCTTCCCAAGGCAAAGTCCTTACTTATGGCAGCAGCACACCAAAAACATCATGCACAAATATGTGAAAATGCGCAAAATGTCTTTCCATTACATTTTTGTGCTATTCCTCAAAATAAAAATGTCTCAAAAACCACCTCAGGGGAGTGCAAAAATTATTTTTTGCAATCTTTGACAGTTTTTGCAACATTTTTGTGTTTCCGTTATTACTTTTCTCTTGCATATTCTGAGGGTAATAGAAACCCAGCTTATTACGTTCAAGTGTAGACCAGGAATACACTCTTACCTGAAAAGTTCAGAATGTATAAAACAAACATGGCCTGTAATAACAGAAGGTTTGTGGCAGGCCAGGGTTAGGGCAGATGGTGCAAATAGAAAGTTCACCACTAGATATCATGGATGATTACACACTGAACCTTCAACTTCATGCAACTACAGGGCAGAGTCAGGACAAGATACCACTGGCTACCTGCAAATAGAAAGAATGTACTGCAAATAATTCCATTAAATCCACCCAGAATAGATCCAGAGATGAGGTACAGTATGCGAGATGGCAGCAGTGCAATGAACCTGAGCACCAACAAACCATTCATACTGAATAAAATGAAACCACACAGTCCAACACATCCAGCAGTGACCAAAATAACCACAGGACGCTGACAGCGGTCCCACAGGGGTAATAATGGTTTTGTGCCTGTACCCCCTTGGCTTAAAAATATAATGTCTGTGCACCCGCTGGATGCTGGAGCTTGTGTTGCCAGACACCAGCGTGCCATTATCACCACTTCCAGTGGCAGCGAGGCGGAGACATTTAGCAGGGTGTCAAACTCGCTGGAGTCCTCCATCAAACAGCAGCGACCAGAATAAAGGCTCTGTCAGAAATACTGACAGCTGTAATATTTCACCTGGCCCTGGAAGCCATTCCATCAGCCAAAACACAGACAAAGAAATATTTCTTCTCTTTGGCCCCCTCCTATGAATATATATGAATATTTCTTTGGTTTATTGCCCAGCATTATTGTTGTTATTGTTAGATTAATGTGAAGAAGTAAGAAAAGAAACTTTCTGTACTGTAATTTCTGGCGTATAAGCCGCTACTTTTTCCACGCTTTGTCACACGCTGCGGCTTAAACAGTGATATGGCCAAGTTTTACAGGCTAACGAGTTTTATGCTGCCAATACATTTAGGTTTGTCACATCTGCTCAATAAAATTACCAAAAAAGTCACAGTAGACCAATAAAACCATTTGAGTCGCCGTAAATCACATTCACACTAAACTTTTCATATCAGTCATTTTGCGCTGTATGTAAAGAGTAACTTTTGCTTAAGTCTACCCGTGAATCCTGATAGCTGGAACAGTATCAGAAAATGCACTATCACTAACGGGTTTGGAAAGGCTGGACTGATGTGTGATGAAGAGGACAACACAAACTCAAGGGCGAATTTGCCTCGAGCCACGAGTGACATTGAGAGACAATGAAAGAGAGACTGAGAAAATGTGCGGTATTAGGACCGTTTATACGCAGAAGGAAGATGAAGATAGCATCAAACACTGTTCTAGGAAAAAAAAAACCATTTATTAGAAGTAAATAAAATCTTTCTGTGTAAATCCGTGATCATTCCACAATTGGGCAACAAAAAAATGAGTCATTATTTCATTATTCATGTACAAAGCCAGAACGAAATATCAAATAACGAGTCGTTTTTTCATTTTCCAATTGTGGATTTTTTCTTGGACATCACTGGATGTCAAATATTCTGTCGTAAACTAGATTTGTTTTGGTGCTAAATTCAACTACATCATTTGTGTAGTATTAAGCTTTACAGCAGGGTTTGAATTATATTTTTTTTCTCTAAAGGGTCTTAGAGTATCCTAAATACTGACAACACATGCTCTCTTGGAGTAATATCCACAGACAGCAGATGGAATCAGGCATTTATAAAGTAAAGCATTTACAGCATTTAGGGTTAGAATTAGAGCTATTACGAACTACGATTTATCAGATAGGCTTAGTCATGAAAGGAAAACAGCATGGAGCTTCCACGACCAGAAACATCATCAGGTTTTGAAGCAGCACAAACACTGAACACTCGCATTTGTTGTAATGTGACACACTCATTTGAAACAAAAGTCCTGAGTGAAAACACCACAGATGGACCTATAGGTATATATATCAGATATGAGGATCAACTGTGTTCAAATGGTCCAGTGTGTTCATTCATCAGGACTGTACATCATTCTTCATGTGCCCCGATGCAGTACTGGTGCGCTTTTACGCACGGCACAACTTTGGCAAGTTGGAACTCCACCTGAGGTGTATCTTCATGTTACTGCACCTATTTGATAAATCGTAGAGATCACTGCCATTTCCAATTCAGAAACATTCCAATTGGAAACATGGTTTGACATCTGAGGTTGTGGTGGAGCAGAACCTTCTTCCTGTGGTTACAGACCACCGTGTTTCTCCTGGTCATATAAGACATGTCTGATTTCTACATGTGTCATCCCATTTTTAACAGCTCCATAATAAAATCTGCAAAATGCTGGAGGTCAGCCATCGTAGATAAAACCACAGATAGCCTACTTAAACTGACTTTGATTAAATTCATTACCATACACGACCACTTCACACTTCCAATGTCACATCACAATAATAATAAAACAAAACAACTTCATCCTTTTGTTTTGAATGTGAAACAATCAAAATAAAATCAAATACAGGTATGTTAAAGAATTAGACAATATTTTTTTTCTACCCAAGTTTAGAAAAGGAAAAAAGAAAATTAAACCAAAAATTTATTTTTTTCTGATTTTATTTTGAAATGAAATATAAATGATAGACAGATTTTGTGTGTGTGTGTGTGTGTAAATGTCTCATGTTACAACGTGGACACCTGCAGCTTATGGACAAGTGTGGCTTGGAGACAAGTTCGGCCTATACACAAACAACTTTTTTTAAAATGTATTTTATATTTTTTTATAGTCAGATGTCCTCAATAGACCGGAAACTATGGTAATTGCACTTTTGAAGATTAAGATTTAAAAATTTATTTAAAACAATGTGAACATTGATGTGCTTTTCCCAAAATGTAATCAGTTCTATTCTGGGCCAATGTCAATCTATAAAGTCAAATTGGTATTAATTCAACCAATAGTTTTGTGGTTTAAGTGTTAACAAAGAAACAAACTGATCCAAAAACAATACCCCTTGTTCCCCTTTGGGGGGCGGGGTCATAAGACACAAAGACATCAAGGACAGTAGTGCATTTTTAAATAAATGAAGTAGAAAATGTGAATGTTCACCTGAATACATTTATGGCCCTAGAGTTGATTATTCTTTAGTGGGTGGTTGCATCTTAACCACATAACGCTTTGAATTGTTTGCATAATTGCAATTTTTACACTTTGAAATTTACTTATGTGGTGCACTTAATTTGGTTAAGGCTATTGACTTTTCATTTATTGAAAGATCAGTGACTGGAATGAGAATTATCCAGTTTTTTGTTTTTTTGGGCAGGGGGCAGAGTTCATATTTTTTTATGTAATGTGTCTCCACTTGCACATATATCCTGACACACAAGCAACCATTTCAAATTGTAAGTACAAAGTATTGACTCTGTGTACATCAATACTAATGCATGCTATGTGCTTGCACCCAATCCATCAGTATTCTGTCAATATTTATCGCTTGTAGATCCGTCTGCCATTGAAATGTAATGAACACTACAACCACAATCTATCATTTAGCAGTGCCATCCTGATGACAGGCTAATGGCTGCTGAAGACCTGACACTGATGGTGAGGACCAGGGGAATACTCGGGCTTATTCATATTCCACTTCCCCTTTGTATGACATTTTGAGCAAGGCAAATGTTTTTGTGGTGCATTTTAATTTTCCACTTGGTTTGGACTTAATCAGACCGTTCAGTCGTATATTGTTTCCATACATATGAACCATAATCCCATTATAATTCCAGTCTGCATTTTAGTATTAAAAGTGCCCAATTTGTAAGAGTTTGATACTTCAGTGGCTTAGAAGTTTTGTTGGGTTTCCTCTCTGTATAGTATTGTGTTGCAGTGTCAGCAGTTGAAGCGGGAGGACCCTGACCTCCCTCTTCTTGGCCACCATCTTCAGTTCCAGGGGAAGCACTGAGGCATTTCTAGGCCAAAACTGAATTAGATGTGATTAATTTATAGTTGACTGACATGCTCTTTTACTACTTAATCTACAACAGCACTTCACAATAGAAGTAGAAAAGAAACAACACACTCAGACCCTGTCCATACAAAGACAGTTTCCTTGTATCCGCAAAAGTTTTGTATTGGATAGGCCTTTTATCCACATGAAACCTTTCAGTTTTTTGTCGCTGAAACTGCTGTAGGGGGCCAAGCCTTTAGGAAGTGATGACAACAATAAATCTGCTGAGATTCACAAGAATTTCCTACAGAATAATGTATCAAATTAAAATGAACAACAGCAATAATCATCAAATAGAATCAGAGAACAAGTCTCACTTTTCAGCCCAACAGGGTGCAGTCTCTTTGGAAACTGGACAAAAAATGAACATGTATACGGTGTTCATCACATACATATATTTTGTCACGGTCCAGATTTCAAGTTCAGGTGCATAACATGTTCTTACAGTATTTGCTATTGGCATCCATTATTTATTTTCCTCAGATCTTTCGGAACAACAAGGACAGAGTCCAAAATGTTAGATAAGGATAGCCTAATTTTCCCCTACAACTGCAGCTTTTTGAAACTGGGTCCCAGAGTGGATACATTTGAAAATGCCGGTTTTCACATCTTCGCCTAAAATCGCTATGTTTCTGGAACAATGATGTCATAGCCCCACCTCTGTAAACTTTCACCCTGGAAGCAAAATGCCACTTTACAACAACAACAATGGTGGACCACAGAGTAGTGCTGGTGCTACAACAGCTATTGAGCTTATTGAAAATATTGAATCCAAATCTTCAGCTACTCTTTCATTACAATGAGCAACAAACAACCATTGCTAACAATATTCACTATATGGAGGTATATATATATATATATATATATATATATATTGGATCTACCGCTGAGAGGGCCAACTAGAAGGACAACCAGGAGGTAATACCGGCTCACACCCGGTAGAACCAAGCAAGCTTTATGTGTATGCACCATGTCTTCTCCATTTTTTTTTTTTTTTTTTTTTTAGAGCATTTCAACGCCACATACAGGCCTGGCATGTGTACTACATCCTTTTCAGTTGTTTTCAGTGGTTTTGTGTGGACGCAGATTTTTTCTGAAATGACTCCATGTTTACGGAGCACTTTTTTGAAAACAATAAGGAAAAAGATCAGATAGAAAAAGATGCAGTTTCATGTGGACATGGCCTCAGTTGCTTTGCAGTGTAAGCTGTAGCGGCTACAAACACAACGACCAGTCACGTTAGGTCCTCCCATTAGATCAATCAAGCCAAAAATCCTCCTGTCAAGTATTCATGTGGAATGTATGTAAGATCTAGTTGAAGAACCATTCGCCATTGGAAAAAAAAAACAAGAAAAAAGCAAAAAGTCAGCTGTCTCTTTCCTCTTCTTATTCCTTTGGTTGTCTTTTCCACTCTCTACCACCTCACACAAACATCCACCAACAAACAGTGACAAAGAACACGTCAAAGTTTTCAAGCAGAACTTCTTGTTTTGTCATTTAA
>JAPTGZ010000015.1:4489067-4500486 GCA_029814645.1 Fowleria isostigma | reverse complement strand
ATCTTGTAAAAATAAGAAATACATGTGAAAAACTTAATATCATTTCATTAAGTGGTCAGTACTAAAATGATTCAGGTAAAATTTGTGTGATATCCATGTACTTTTATGATTTTCATATGTTTTGAAAACATTTCCTTCAGTGAAACATAATTTACTGCAAATTATGCATTAATTAATTCATACATTTGTAAAAAAAAAAAAAAAATTAATTAAAAAATGTAAGAATCCACACAACAGGTGCAGTCTCAAACAAAAAAGTATGTGTAAGTGTTTTGTTTTTTCTTTTTAATATCAACATTTTAAACCAAAAATAACAAGGAAAACATTAAAAATAAGTAAAAAAAACAAAAAAAACATTCAAATAGGTGCAGGAGGAAGTTACCTCCACCTGCTTAAAGTCTCATTTCAGCTCCCCAAGTAACTTAAAAAAAATCTTACATCAAAATAAATTCTGACCAAACCTGCACAAAATGTTATACAGTGCTCAGCATAAATGAAAAGTAAGATTCTAATAAGTATCTCAATAAACATAAGCACAGTTTCAAAAAATTTGGACAAAACTAAGTTTTCTAGAATATTTCCTTAACTGAGAACATGATATGTTCTGTAGTGTCCCATAGAAAATGTTGATTCTCAGTCTTTTGAGGTGGACTCATTTATGCTGAGTACTGTCTATATCAGTGGACATAAAATGTCCATTTCAGAGCAGTATTATGCACATGAAAAATCTATAAAAGCACATAAAACCAAAGTCTTGGGGAAAAACAGCAGCTTTGAAAAAGTCTGGAATTTTTATGTTGATAAAAAGCAAGCTCACTGTAATTCCCTCTGCATCATTTTGAATCACAATCAGCAGGGGGCGCCAGTTGAACACAGCTGTTGCTGAGAAATAATAAACATTGCAAAACTAAAAGGAGGTTCCTTGTTTGAGAATAATGTTTTTCATAATATAGTGTGCAGTATGTCAAGTGCTGAAGTGAAAGCTAGCTACTGAAAGTGGTTTTTGTTTACGTTAAAATTTAACATTAACATCTAAAATCGGTTTCCCGGACTAGCAAAGAGTTGTTGGCTGATGTGTCCTTGAGCAAGGCACTTTACCTCCCATTTGCTCCCCGGGCGCCTGATATGACAAGCCCACTGCTCTTAGTATGTAGTGTGTGATGCACACGTTTCATCTAGTGATGGGTTAAATGCAGAGGTCAAATTTCGGTGCGTCGCATGTTTACATGTGAACTTACTGACAAAATAAAAATTATCATTATTATTATCATTATTATTATTATTATTATTATTATTATCATTATTATGAATAATAATAAATATTCTGATACATCTGTTGTGTACTTTTCACTTGACTTCTGAGAAACTTCCCAAAACAAAATGTTCCAAATGTTTCTTCTCTTGCTGACAAAGGTTGGTGCTTGTGAAACACACTCTTGTGACAGAGTGTATGAATAGCTTATCCCTCATGTTTACATGTTGGCCTGTGATATTTGATGACGTACTGTATGTCATAAGACACTTCAGTAGACACCTCAATAATAACCATTCAGTGACTTGGATAAGAGTCAGTCATTACAACAGCCCAAATGGTGTCATTTTTAACTGAATAATTATTTACTTTATAACTTTCTGTAGATGGAAGTAAGATTGTCTTGCCATCAGCTGTGCAAAAATATCCTGTATCTGAATGAAAGTGTATTATTAGCAAATGACGATGTTTATCAGACATAGTTCAACACATAGTCATGTCATAAAAGTAGCAACATCTCTGTTAGCATGAACCTGCCAAGAGTTCTTAATCTATTATATTTTGTGAATAAAAATGTTGAGGTTTAAAATAAAGGTCTTACTCGGGTAAATAAATTGTATAAAAGCAAATCAAAACATGTTAGAAAGCAAAAACAGCAGTCACAACATGTTGACGTCGGCTTGTTTACCAATCAGCCTGAGCTCCTGTTCTCAGGTGGGGCTCCTCTGAGCTGGTCACATGGTCCCTGTTTGTCTCTGCTCAGTCCCTCACTTGTGTCACAGTTTATAGGGGACACATCGCCCACAGAGACATGTGACACATGCAGCACAAGGTGGGAGGGGGCCATTTCTGTGAAAACCTCCCAGGCCAGCCCGCACGCTGGAATGCATGCTCTGGTTGGTCAAAGGGATCGGGTGTCACCAGCTGTGAGGGGTTGGTATAAAGGACAGAGCTGCTAGCGCCCACTCAGAAGAGCTATCAGCATATGTCAAGTACCAGCATACACAAAGGATAAGACCACAGATCCAGCTTTTATTTTTATCACCTATTGAAGCCTAAGGCAAGAGAAAACCTGGTAGTTTTCAGTCTGAACTAGGCAGCCTTTTTTCAAAATGGACCTCCAGAGGACAGGATCTATCGTCCGGCCCCCCAGCCCCATGGATAGCCTTGAGAAGCAGCTGAGTTGCCCCATTTGCTTGGACATGTTCACCAAGCCTGTGGTCATCTTGCCCTGCCAACACAATTTGTGCCGTAGCTGTGCCAGTGATCTCTACGACTCCCGCAACCCATACCGCTTTTCTGGTGGTGTTTTTCGCTGTCCCACTTGCCGGTTTGAGGTCGTGCTTGACCGACATGGCGTTCATGGGCTCCAGCGCAACTTGTTGGTCGAGAATATCATCGATATCTATAAACAGCAGCAAGAGGGGAGTGGCGGTGACAATACAGAAACCATAAAGCCTAAAGAATGCAAAGAACCAATGTGCCAAGAACATGAAGATGAGAAAATCAACATCTACTGCATGACCTGTCAGGTGCCAACCTGCTCAATGTGCAAAGTGTTTGGCCAGCATAAGGACTGTGAGGTGGCGCAGTTGGCCGGTGTTTACCAGGCCCAGAAGGGTGAACTGAGTAATGCCATTGATACTCTGGTGTCCAGCAACAGTCGTCTGCAGGCCCTGCTCAACCAGATGGAAGACGCTTGCCGTGCTGTACAAGAGAATGCTCAGCGTGCAAAACAGGGGCTAGCTGAACGATTTGACCTGTTGTATGCCGTCCTGGAGGAGCGCAAAACCCTGCTCCTGGAACAGATTGGGAAAGAGCAAGATCAAAAGGTGGCTGCTCTGCGGGCGCTGGCTCAACGCTACGGTGAACGACTGCAGGCCAGTTCAGAGCTGACAGATACGGCTGTGAGGGCATTGGAGCAAAGTAGCGCCGCTGAGTTCCTCTTGGCATCCAAAGGCCTTATCAACCAGACCAAAGATGCAGCTAAATGTGCACTGGGCGAAGACAGGCCAGAGCCAGGCTTCGAGAACATGGACCACTTCGCTTTGGCTACAGAGCACGCTGAAGCGGTCCTTTCAAAAATGGACTTTTCTGTAGGTGATGATGACGACTTTGAGGATGCAGAGGAAGAGGAAGAGGAGGAGGAATAATGAAACTTGAAATGGTTGTGGACTTGTAGAAAATATTTGATTATGTACTCTTGAAGGGTTTTTGAAGAACGTGATTATGGCAGGGACTCTTTGAAGTTTGAGGAATTCTAAGTTTTTGTTGGATTTGGGCTGCAACAACCTGCCCTTAACAGTCAGTGCAATATTTAAGTTCAGTGTTTCTTAATTTTTTTTATACTTTTGTACCTGTAATTGAGTCGACGCTGGAGTGTGTTGATAAAATAGAACTAGATTATTAAATAGAATGTCTGCTGATATTGTCTCCACATCATTTTGTTCATATGTAGCTCATGAAAAGAAGTTTTTCACACGTTGTCTAAGAGCATTTGTTTTGGTGATCATCTGATCTACCTGTAATCACAAAATCTGTCATGGAATAAAGATGCATGAAAATAACCATGTTTTGCTTTATTGGGAAAACCAAAACCTAGAGCCAAAGTTTACTCAGAATAAATTCTTTTTTATTGTCTAATTTTCCTATTTTTGAGTGTGCCCTAAAATTATGCCCCATCCTGTTACTGCTCTTACTTGGCAATAGTAAGTACTTAAAAATAAAAGCCCTTGCCATGTCCTGTCTGCTTTGCCTTTGCTGGTGAAAAGCAAGGGCTATTTTTAAGAGGTGAAGGGTTGACAAATGATAGCAGGCCCTGGAATAGATTTGTCAGGGAAGGACTGAGCAGGTCCTGTTTCTCCTCCATAAACCCCCCCATCCTCCCACTCATGGATGTCTTGCTCAGCAGCTCCAGCTCCAACTCCAGACTGTCGAAGGGGGGTGTGCTAAGAAAGGTCGCTCCATCTGCCACGCGAGTCATCTCTGGATAGCCCCCTAACGGTCAAGGGGCCATGGTAAAAATACATACAGGGGGACTTTGGTTACAAAAACCCCCTTGAGCTGACCTGGTTGGCTGGGCTTCCTTTAGTTCTCTGTGTTCTAGTATACAGCCATTCAACTGTGGAACACAAAACATTTCACAATATGGGATTCATGGGAGTTATTTGCTCAGTAGAAAGATTAAAACTCCTCAATCATTTTTCCTTTTACGTCATCCAGTGGTACAAAGAAAAATAAATAAAAAGCAGTATGCTGTTTTTATCCACATTGCCTTGTAACCTCATTAATGAAAGGATAGATCCTGTCCGAAAGAAAATCCACCTTCCCCCTGACACAAGTGAGCACTCAGACGTACAGTTAGACAGAACGGGAAGCTCCTCGGAAAACAGAGTGGGGAAGTACTTCTGACAAATCTCCTGCCTTTCCCCCCACAGCTGTCTTTTCTCATCCCACTTGTTATTGTTACCGCTGTTTGCTGCTGCCGAGGACCAGAGGGCCGACTGTTGGTACACATAAATGGGTTGCTAGGCTATAAAACGACTAAGGCCACAACCCTGAGGCACTTACGTGATAGCTGCAGGAGCAGCAGACGCATACCGACGTACAATATGTTGTTCCATTCTGTTGTGAGGCTCCGGTCACCCCTCTTGACCATTATCTTCACAAACAGCTCCCATGTCAGGTGTCGGCAGGATAAGTAGGGCAGCTCTGTCACTTGGAAGTACTTACCGATAAAGACGTGACTGGTCCGGTGTTAGCTGGGCTTATTGTAGCTGAAGCTGGAAAACTTATACAACAGCCTTTTAATTGTGTAATGTAGGTCTTATGCCCTTTACGTAACAGTTAACATCAAAAATGATCACAAATGAGCTCCAAACCAAATTAAAAATTAACATTACATTTGTTAAAACACACAAGCTTTCTAATACTTGATTTGACTTTGGCATGGTTAGACTGGAGACCTGTTTGGTAATTAATTAATCCCATTTATTTGTCCCTCTTAAGTAAAATTGCTACTGTCAGTTGTCAGTTGCTCACTAAAGATGGTGTGAAACTATATAGAGTTGTGCTCATAAGTTTACATACCCTAGCAGAATGTGTGATTCTTTGTCAGTTTTTCAGAGAATATAAATGATAATACCAAACATTTTCTTTCACTCATAGTTAGTGTTTGGGTGAAGCCATTTATTATAAAAAGAAATATGTTTTCTCTTCATAAATCATACTGACAACAGAACCTATTCAGATGACCCTGATTTGCATACTCTAGTTCTTAATACTCTGTCTTGGTCCCGCTCCTTTAACATCAATGACAGCTTCAAGTCTTTTGTGGTCGTCATGGATGAGGCACTTTATTTTGTCAAATGGTAAAACTGCCCATTCTTCTTGTCAAAACACCTTCAGTTTTTTTTAAGGGTTAGGGTTTTCTTTATGAACTGCATGTTTGAGACCTCCCAAAGTGGATCAATAATATTGAGGTCAGAGGTCAGGAGACTGAGATGGACACTCCAGAGCTGTCAATGAGAGGTGGACTTGGTCCTGTGTTTTGGATCATTGTCATGTTGGAACATCCAAGACCGTCCCATGTGCATTCTGTCAGGGTATGTAAACTTCTGAGCACAACTGTATTATATACAAGTGGCTTATTAGTGTATAATTAGACTATGTTTAAGGTTATGTAACATTTTGGTTTTGTCAATATGTTAAGTCAAAGATCTTTTATTTATTGACAGTGGTGCAACACTGGCTTTGTCAATAATATGAACCTGTTCACTTCCTGTCTCCTAAGAGGATGTGTTCAGGAGGGTTGAGACTAGGGCTGCACGATTCTGGCAAAAGTTGCGATATCGCTGTACAGCATTGATAACAATTATATTGCGATATTTCTCGTTTACCTAAAGAAATACCAATTGCACTTACTAATAAAAATGTTCCTTACCAATGTTAAAATGAGCCAATTGTTTGTATGCTGACTTAGTTATTTATAATTTAAGACAAAATATTGTACTACTACAATCAATGACCCAATTCTGTTGTAGAACCTAGTGATGCGTTACCATAGACCTTCAACACAAACATAGTCAGATTTGGTCATTTTTTCACATAGAACAATGTGTAAATGACATAATAACAAAAATGTCAGAGTACCTCCATGGAAGAGCTTTAACTAAACTATATTCCATTGATGCCTGGTTTGGTTAGTACTGCAAATAAAATCTTTATATATAGGTGTTCAGGCTTTGGCCAAAGTTGTGTTCTGAAAATATTCACATCTTTTCAACATTAATATCATGTAAACTTACATTCAATTAACAGCAGTAGCATTACTTCAGTTTTTATACCAGAAAAACTATTATGTTAGAATGGTAGAGAAAAACCACTCTGGTACCCCATGGTGTGGAAAACAGAAAGTTAATGAATGAATAAATGATTGCAGGTCTTTGCAATATGAATATTGCACACTTCGTAATTGGGATAAGGATATTTTTGTGATATATTCTGCAGCGTTAGTTGAGAATGATCTGAAATTAAATGAATAGGGTCTAAATACAATTATTAACCAGTGTTATATTATTACTGGTAATTACAAAAGAGGAAAAAGAAAAGATATTAAAAAGAGGTTCTTAATCTCAATTTTTCCTGGTTAAATCAAGGTTAAATAAAGATAAAATAACATTGTTTCATCATTTATTTTCTCATTCTTTTTTTTTTAACCTCTTCTATGTAAAATTCTAAATATTTATAGAATATGTAGCTTGTTAAAAACAGGTCCAATTTTATCTGTGATGCAATGAAATCAGTTGAAATCTGTAAATCACATCAACTCTGCCCTTTGTTATGAATGGGACAGGATCCACTGCTGGTCTCCTTAGGGGGCGGGGCAGTGGAGAAACCATGTGACACTGGAACAGGAAGTCACATGTTTCTTAAGGTCTTTGCTTAAGCCTCAGTGATGATCTTACATTTGCAAACAAAGTATGATTTTCTGCAGCTATACAGTCTTGAGAAACCTCTACCATGAGCTATTTTTGGACCAGTTTAGAATTACTAACACCGAACAGGTTATGGTTTTACTTGCTTTAAATAAACATAAGCGAGTTCAAATGAAACTAAGGGAAAATATATAATAAATCTTAAAAAAAACAAACAAACAATAAAACTAACTCTAATAATTAAGGTTATTTATCTAATGGTCGCTTCATTTAACATGATTTATTGATTAATTGTGCATCATTAGTTTTGTGTTCATTATTAACTCATCAGTTAGTGAAGACTCAGCGTCCTTAGCTCCAATAATGGAGCCCTTAATGTTAAACAAAGTCAGATGTTAAAAGCAGCGAAAGGAGATTTTGATGAGACAAGCGTAATCTTATTTTAGATGTCGGAGCAGCTTTTGGAAGAGTCGGCGGTTGTTTGTGACTGCGTGCTTGTTTGAGGTCAGGAAGTGTCTGTAAAAATGTAAACACATTACCATAACCAAACAACTGGGACGGAAAACTGGCAGGAATTGAAAACCATACTCCGTGCAGACCTCGAACATTGACTATTTTAACTCAACATACTGACGTGTGACTAATGGTAGTCGGAGAGTGTTTGTGTTTTTAGAGAACCAGACTTCAAAAGGCCCGTCTGTCACTCCTGATAAATTATTGGACTCGACACATCGCCTCCAGTGCTGCAGCTCATTAGCAGCTTTGTTTACATAACGCATGAAACTGAGGTTCTATGTTCACAGAACATGTTGCCTGACGTGACGCGTGTCCGTGCTGCGACGTGTGGTGTCAGAGAGAGCCTGCATTTCAATCACATATATTTAAAACATGCATTTTATAACTTCTGAGTGTTTATATAGTTTTTTTAATTTTGCTATGGAGAAAGAAAAAGATGTTTCTGCAATGAAATACTTTGAGTTTGTATTTGTTGTGCATTGAAAATATGTTATTATACATAACAAGATATGTCTCCTGGAGTGAATAGGCTTTATTGTCATTTCACCAGTTATGGAACAAAATTGCAGGTGGTCTCTGTCAGAAATAGTGCACTTCTAAATAACAACGCAATAAGATACAGACATAGACACAACAAATAGAAATATATATTAGAGGTGTGGAAAAAATATCGATACACAGTATATCGCAATACTTTGACCTCCAATATAATATTGAGCAACATCAGTTTAATTCACAGTAGTGTAAGTGACAAAGTTGATGCATTTTATGTTTAATGCACTTTATGTTTTAATGCACTTTAAGAGATGCACTTCAGGGTTGCATGAAATTCAAAATTGAAGTGAAAATGACCCCAAAATTTCAATTCAATTCTTGAATTTGCATTTGAATTATGATTGCAATCCTAATGTGGAATTCTAATTCAAATTCAAATTACAGGAAGTAGAATGGAAATCCCATGAAATTAAAAAAAAAATTTATAACAAAAAATAATTAAGGTGTATTTAACAATGAAGTTTTACACTATATATGACATATACAGATATTATTGCATGGACTTTTTACAATACTTTATTTTAGTAAATAGGCTTATGTTTTTTTTTTAATTTATTCATTTAATTATTTATTTAGTTTTTAGCACAAATTAACATTTAAAACATGCTTTATAAAACAGATTATTAAAACTGTAATAACTTTCAAATTGTGGAAAACGATAGGACAGCACTTAATTTCCCAGAATTCCCTGTAAAGTATTTTAATAAATGAATAATTGTATTTACCAAAATGTTGTTTCATTTGATGACTGTGAAATGCAGATATTACTAATTATTCAACATTAAGGGAATATATGCATGTATGTATGTATGTATGTATGTCTCTATTTGAAAGAAAATTGTACGTTAAAAGTATCACATTGTCACTGATATGTGATAAGGAATCTCTGATTTGAAATTAATTCAATTCCACTTGCTGTAATTCAAATTCACTTCAATACAAGGTGGAGTCACTTTAATTTCATTGATTGAATTGAATTCTAAATTCTGGATTCTGTCCAACCCTGGTCACTAAGTGTTGTCTATTTTTGGTCTTATGTGTCGAGTGTCAGTTATCCATAACCTGTCACCTGTGCTTAAATAACTCTAAAACACTATCAGTAGATATTATTTGATAGATTTTATGAAGAAGTATGTGTATTAAGATACGATGTACTGGAGCACCACAGCACTGCAGAGCATAAACACTGGACCGTTCTACACTACTGTGTCCAATGCTAACGTCAGTGGTTTCCTGGTGTTTGTGTCTTCTCAGAGAGCACTCGACAACGGGCGTACGGTCTGGTGGCACAGGCGTATACTTCCATCACAGCAGAAGATTTCGCTGCATTTGTGGGCTACTCAGTGGAGGAGGCAGTAAAGGGTAAGACTAAACGTTCTCAGTCAATGTACTGTTTATTTTATTTTTTGATATTTTATTTTCAGTTTTTTTATGTGCCATGTTATGGAAGTGTATTACATTCACATGAAAAAAAAAATCAGCTCTGTTTTTCTGAATTAACGAGATAATTATCTCGTTAATTCAGAAAGAAGCTACAGGACTATAATGTTTTTCCTACTTTTAGCTCTCGATCCCCTTCACAATGGTTGACAGTTGACAAGTACATCGGAAGAAGAGGGACATAAATGGAGATGTTTTTAACGAGATAATTAACTTGTTAATTCAGAAAAACAGAGCTGTTAAATGAAAAAAATTGAGATCGGCTCTGTTTTTATAAATTAACAAGATAATTATCTCTTTAATTCAGAAAAACAGGGCTCTGGTTTAATGAAAAATGGAAAAATCGGCTCTGGTTTTCTGAATTAACAAGATAATTATCTTGATCTGATTTTGTATTTTTTTCATGAAACAGAGCCGATGTTTTTTTCTTGTGAATGCAATATGCTTTCGTACATGCACACAAGCATTCAAAATAAAAAAAATTCAAAACATAACCCCCCCCACACACAAACACACACACACACACAAAAAAAACACAGGTCAGTCAGAGGACTATATTTGGTACTTAGTGTAACAGATGTACGTATATGATCTAAATACGACTGCCAAACTTTCATAAAGGTGTTATATAGTTTTCTGAGAAAATAAGTAATTTTTTTCCAGGGGAATGCAACGGTTAATCTCCAAAGACCACCTGTCAATCAGAGGAGGGGAATCAGGTTTCCATGACACCTCAATGCACTTCTTAGCTGCACATGGAGCAACTTCCATAAATTTGAGTTGTACATTGTTTAGTGACCCGTGAATGTTTGTAAAATTTTCCAATAAACACAGTTCAGGGTCCACTGGAACATTAACCCCTGTGATCCTGGTTCAAGTAGAGCAGATATGGTGCCAGAAAGGCCTAATTTCAGAACAAAGCCAGGTACAGTGCAGAAACGAACCAATTCCAGCCTCTTGGTATTTTTTTTTTTTTACACATTATGATGTGGGTGCTTTTATAAAACTGGTCCTAAAAACAGGACAGGGGTCTAAACCAGATGTAGACTAATGTAATGAAGTGGGACTGGAAACACTTTGAATCTATTTTAAAAATAAAAATTTACTGAGATAAAGTTATTTTTCAGATAAAACACAGTGTTATTGATGTGTGTTTACAGAAATCTGCATCTAACACGGTAAAAAGGACATGAAACTTCCACAATACTACATTTTTGAATATCTTTTTTTCTCTCACTGGTACATTTTGGGAATTGAAGTAAATATGCAAGGCAGAGTGTTGCAAAAATCACTTGCGATTTCTGTTTAAATGGGCAGGTTCAGCACATAACAAGAGTGGACACGATGGGTTACACAAAACCTGGAATGAGACTGAGATTCATGAAAGACCCACATGTCTGGATTAGAAAAAACCACTAAGATCGACACATTTAACATAGTGGCTTTATTTATAGTGGTATATAAGACCATTTACAGACATATTTTTCAAGATCAAATGCACTGTCATCTAGACCAGTTTTTCTGTCCCAATTTACCGTATTTTTCGGACTATAGAGTACACCTGTATATAAGCAGCAGACACTAATTTTCGAAAGAAAATCAATTTTGTCCACGTTTAAGCCGTACCGGTTTATAAGCCACATGTGTCCACATTGTGACATTGTCACCTAAAAAGTAAATTAAAATAATTTTCCATCAAAGTATGGAAAGGTAATAATAG
>JAPTGZ010000015.1:4384617-4394924 GCA_029814645.1 Fowleria isostigma | reverse complement strand
TTTGTTGTTGTTTGTTTTTTTTTCCTCCAGTGGCCCTAATCGTCTTCTGTACAAATCTTTATAAGTAAAATTTGTGCAAAATAGAAACTGAAAAGTGCACTCTTTCACTAATGCAAAAATTAATTTATTATTAATTAATAAATTAACCTTTCATCAACAAAAATAATTACTTATCTACTCAAATACACTCATTTTAATAATATAAAATATGACTGTTTTTCAAATGTTACCAAAGTTTAAACAAGATTATTGACAGTAAAACTATTATATTAATTTATTGTGTTTGATATTTCGGCATTAATTCTCATTATTTATTTTGTATTCGGTACATCGTGACTTATTTAATGTATTTTTACAAAACATTTCCAAGTACCCCCGGGGGTAGACAGGCATTAATTTGAGAGACTGGCATACAGAATACATTCTAGTGGATATAAAGTACAGCGGCCGTCCATCCAAAGAGTCCCACACAAAAAACAGAAAAGCACAGAAAACTATCTGCCATGTTGATCCTGTTTTAACGGTGAAGGATATATTATATTCCTCCACTGAAATTTAAAAAACAATTTGATAAACAATGGAATTATGACATTTTGGATTGGGAAAAGATTAAACTTTTCACCAGTTTAATGTTACAGAACATTTGGTGAAAAAAGAGACTGATGCCAGGGCTTAATCTTACAGGCTCTCCACGAGGACCAACAGGACCAACAACACCCTTAGGTCCTGGCTCTCCAGGCTCTCCCTGCAAGAAACAGAAAGTCGGACACAGATAATGAGATGATAGAATAGAATGAGTTTTAGCTCTAATGAATTAAAACTCATGATACCGGGTCACGTCTATAGATTTAATCAAGCTCATATGCTTGATATGCCAAAGATTTAATGCAGAGCGATTGCTTCTTGTCGTGCTTTAAAGTTTGCCTTAACAGACCACAGATGTGGGTCTAGTAATGTGAGAGCGAGGCTCGGGCCAGTGTGTTTATAAAGGAAACAAAGCCTGTTTTGGAAGAATGTAAGCCACACTAATATTAGAATCAATTCAATACCTTGCGACCAAGTGCTCCTCTTCTACCCTTCTCTCCAGCAGGACCTGGACTCCCTCCGGGACCCTTAAACACAACATAACACCAGGATGTTAAAAGTGCTGTCTTTTTTCTGAAGCAATTTTTTGATGTTTGTTTTTTGTTTTTTTTTTAATATATTTTGTGTCTGTACCTTATTCTCAAAACCAGTCCAACTTTGTTTTGAACTTGGTTTTCAAAATGACAGTAATTTGAAATGAGCATCATGCATATAGTTAACTGACTATATAGGTAAGGTCAAAAGGTTTATAAGAATAGTTGTATTCTTGACATAGTGAAATATTTTGTTTAATAAAATCAAGCTGTCAGGGTCACTTACTCTGGGTCCAGGATTCCCATCCTCTCCTCTGGGTCCCGGGGCACCATTTGGTCCAGGTGGACCCTTGAAAACACAATTCAAATATGATAAACAATTCAGAAGTCTCTTAAAGGCTCTTTTGTTCAGAAGACTGAACTCATATTCACATAAATATTCAAGTCACAGTCACAGTTGATTTGTTATATTGTTACTGTAGCCCAGAAAAGCATTTACAGTTGTATGACAGCATTCACAATGATTCTTGTAATGATGTTTTGGCAAGTGTATTTCTAAACTGAACGATGTGCAAAATCCACTATAGATAATGAATAACTTACTCTAGATCCTCCAATACCAGGCTCTCCCTGCACACCATCACCTCCTGGCTTTCCAGGAGTCCCCTGTAGTTACATTTGAATAAAAAAGTTACAATTACAACACTAACAATATATTATACACTGCATGTCATTAGAGTAAAGGGACTTACAGATTGTCCAGGTGGTCCTCTTCTACCATCAGCTCCCTAAGAAAGTATTAAAAGTCTTGATTAGAAAAAAAAACACCACTGATGCAAGTACACGGCTAAAATAATGAAATGTGAAATGGATTACCCTTCTTCCAGCTTCTCCTGGGCTGCCCCTGGTTCCATCATTACCAGGCTCTCCCTGTCATTTCAGAAAATATATGTCAGTAAGAAATGTTTAACTTAAAAGTACAACTTTAGTAATTAATCATCATGTCTTTTTTTTTTTCCCATGGCAGTGAAAAATGTGCGGAGCAATTACAGGTGGTCCGGCATCACCAGGGTCTCCTTTGGGTCCTCCTCGGTTGTTGTCGCGTCCACTTTGACCCTATCAAACAGAAATTCAGCACCAGGTAAATGTACAGAAGTGAAAGGAAAGAAAGGAAGGAAAAAAAACTGGAAAGAGTACATTAATGCTTTCACTAAATTACCGACTTTATTCGGATTTCTTCTTATTTCTGACTTCCATGCCAACATGTATTGTATGCACATGGATAAATTCACACAAACCACCAAATTCCATAATTCATACTCCTTTTAAAATCTCATGGCACTATAAACACTTTCATAACACTCACAGGGTCTCCTCTGATTCCCATTTCTCCTACATCTCCCGCTTGTCCTTTAGCACCTTTGGGCCCCTACAAGCATTAAAAAAAAATTAACAATTAAAGCCATGTACCAAAAAATATGGATTAACTATAAATACAACTGGGAAAGATATTTTGACCTATGACTTACTCTTCTGCCAGGGTTTCCTCGGCCTCCCGGGGGTCCAGCAACTCCACTTTTGCCCTAAGAACATTCCAGAGAAATAAATTAAAGGCCATCATTATAATTAAAATTCAGTAGGTGGGAATTTTTATATACACAATTCTCATGACTAACCCATAACATGTAATGTACTTACCTCTTCTCCATTGATGCCATCAATGCCAATTTCACCAAATTCACCCTACAAAATGAAAGTAGTTAATTAGATCGTCGATGACACCTTTATCTGCTAACAATGTTTTGAAAATGACATGAAAAAACCTCACCTTTTCTCCTGAGTATCCACGTGAGCCCTAAATCAAGGAAAGAAGACGCAAGTGCCATTAAATTTAATTAAAGTGAATGAAAAATTACTGACAATGATGGGAGAGATAGAGGAACATTTTTTACCTTAACACCTCTCTGTCCAGGACATCCCTTGAAACCTTGGGTTCCGTTCACACCAGGAGGACCTCTCTCTCCCTGTTGTCATGGGATAAAGATAAGAAAATAAAGGATGCACCACCTCTGACAGAACAGAAAGAGGAATTCCCGTTTCTGAACAGAAGTCAAGAAAAGGACACACTGCTGCAGTGCTACAGGTTAATAACTGACCACGCAATGCAACATGTAAACATAAATCCAACTTACAGGACCACCCTCATCTCCAGGATGCCCTTGGCTGCCTGGTCCTCCTGGACTACCCTAGAAAACAAAGTAAACAAGTTTTAGCTCATGTCAGTTTGTTCTCTGGTGAAACTGAAGGAAAAAGTAAAGTAAGTTTCCTTTAAAAGGAAAGGTGTGGATTCACAATAAAAATGTTTTAACATTCTGTACCTTGGACCCTGGTTGTCCAACTGCTCCTCTGTCACCTCTTGTTCCGGTACATTTACATGGTACTCCACAGCACTCCCTCTCTGCAATGTTGTCCTATACAATAATCATTTAATTAGTTTATTTAATGATTTAGTGGGAAAGTGAGGAAGACAACATTTGTCTGAGCACTCACCAGTTCTTCCAAAAGTTCATAGTCTAAGTCCATGATATTAACTCGCAAGGGTCTGGTGTATCTAAAGCCACGACCAAATTCCAGTGCCAAAGCCTCTTCAAATCTGGGCACCCGTTCCAGTCCAACCATAATGAGACTTTTGACTCCTGTTTTAAACATTAAAAGAGGTATGATAGTAAATTTATCTTCAAAAATTTACATATATGCTCTTGCTATAAATCTAAACATTTTTGAAGAAGACAAGACATCAAAGTCAAGTACAACTGTACGTTTTTACCTGATTCCTGAAGTGCCTCAGCTTGACGTTTCATTTCAGCATATGGAGCATCAAGACCATCAGTCAGATGAATGACAACCTTTGGAGAAAAATATTCACTTAGTGTGTAATCTTCCCATTTGGATTATATGACCACTCTAATAACCCACCTTAATAACATTGTCCTGTGAGTTTCTGAACCTGTTGGTGTAGGCTGAGATGGTTTGTCCATTGAGGACAAATGGACCACGACTACGAAGACCCCTGAAGTCCTCAAAAAGCTTATCAGCATCATCCGTGAAATCCAGTTGCACAGGCTCAGATGCAGAATCCATGGCCAGCATTCCTATTTGTACAGAAGGAACCTGCCCTGATGAACAACTAATAGATGCCATTTTGGAAATTCTCTGCAGAATGGCACCCATCTTGCTCTGGAGGTTGGTCTGGGCACTGAAGATGTTCTGGGCATTAACGTCAAAGCCCACCAAGACCTCGATGCTGCAGGCTGTTACAAAGACAGAATTGTTGTGCATCAAAAACTTCAGTTAACCAAGTGAAAACATCTCAAAACTACATTTTAAATGTCATATTTGAAATTTTAAGTGAAACAGCTCAGTTACTGCACACTGACAAGAAAAAAAAAAGTGTGTCTTACTTTTAGAAACTTCTGGCGCACCAACACAGAGCTTCCCCTTTACTTCATCATCCAAAGTTTCCAGGATCTGCTCATTGAGCTCTGACAGCATCTGATAGGTACTTGCTCGTGCTACAGTGGTGGACTCGCTTGCTATGTTTTCTAACTCATTCTCAATATTTCCGACTCCTACAGCAAAGATTCTCACACCAGTGTTCTTCAGACCAAGGGCTGCTGTTTTGCTGTCATCAGCTGACCGTCCACCGGTAAGAAGCATTAAGATCTGAGGAGTGCCTTCATCCTTCCTACTGCCCCTGTCTTTGGTAAAATGGTTATCTTGGACATGGCGAATAGCTGCACCTGTGTTAATTCTACGTCCTCCTTTGTACTCTGCTCGGCCAATAGCACTAACAATGTCTTCCCTATTCTTGTATGTATTGAGGTAGAAGACATCAGTCACATCTACAGCATAATGAGCCAGGCCAAATCTTAGATCATCTCTATCAGTGAAGAACAGATCAATTAGGTTGATAATAAATTCCATGACTTCCTTGAAGTTGTCTCTGCCCAAGTTAATGGAGCCATCCACCAAAAACACTATATCAGCTTTTTTAGGAGGCGGTAGGCCGGAGGCTATGAAAAAAGATGAAAGAAAAAAAGAACCATATTTTATTACTGAAGATGTGATTGATTCAGTGTAATATAATAGTAAAACTGATGTGTGCTTTTTTTTCACAACTTACTTGTGCCCTCAGTGGGTATTTCTTCAATGGTTCCACTCAACCTGGAAATAACCCTTTCCTTGATTGCTGCTAGGCCAGGGAATGTAGGAACCTGAAAGACGTCATCTGACGTGGTGGTAATTTGAGCTAGTTGTCTTGGATCAGCACCACTAGAGCCAATACCGATGCAGTTGACACGGGAACCTTTAAGCAGAGGCCCATAAAGGGATAAATCTTGTGGTGAACGTCCACCTGTGAGAACCACAAGATGCTGGGAGGCCTCAGCCAGACGAACACCAGCTTGAGGTTTTAACTCATTCTGTATGACGTAGTCAATAGCATCAGCCAGGTCTGATGATCGGCCACCCATCTGACGAAGTCGCTTCACAGCAGAAACCACAGCTGGCTTGTTGTTATGGGAATTGAGAGAAAATTCAGTTTTGACTCTGTCTGCATACTGGACAAGAGCCACACGTACTTGATCGGGTTGCACATCAAGTTGCTGGATAATGTTGAGAATGAAGTCACGGATGTGGGCAATACCAGCAGGACCTGTATTGTCTGAGCCATCAATAAGGAAGATAATGTCCTTTCTGCCAAGATTGACGGTAGCTGTCAAAAAAAGCACAATAAAAAACAGTGATATAAGAAAACTGACCCTCTAGCCACTTCATACATAATGATTAATTTCCTTTTGATATAAACAGAAAATCAAATTAATGTAGACACATTAATTAGCTTTTATGTTTATCGTTTAACTTTTGAATTGCTTATATAATATTTCTTACCAATATCCACAGAGGGAGGAACATAACTGCTGATGATTTCTTCAGTAGAGATTGTCTTGACCGAATCGATGAGCTTCTGTTCCACTCTTGGAAGCTGATTGAAACTGTCAATTTTATGTGCAAGTTCAGGCTTCAGGGATATCTGTTTCAGTTCATCAGGATCTGCATTCCTAGATCCGATAGCCAGAGGTGCAACCCGATTTCTCTTGAGTTGGTCTGCTGGAGTGGACACATCATCTGTGGATTTGCCACCGGTAACTACAATGAGAAACTGAGGAATACCTTCCTCAATACGACTTCCTGCTGACCTCTGGTAGATGTTTCTGGAGACAAACTCAAGTGCCCGACCTGTGTTTAGACTGTCCCCACCTCTACTTCGAAGTCTTCCCACAGCCTGGCGTACTTCATCTTTGGTGGAGAACTCATTCAGGAGAAATTCTACCTTGGGCTCATCGCTATACTGTACAACTGAAATTCTGACCTGATCCAGTCCAACATCCAGCTTGTCCACAACTCTTCTTATCATTTCACGGATGGAGGGGAACTCACTGCGCACTGCTGTTGTGCCATCAATTAAAAATACGACATCCCTCTTTTCTCCTCCAGTAGGTGCTGGTGCTGCTCAAAACATACAAACACATTGACAAGACATGTTTAAGTGCTACATACTATTTTCATGTACAGTAATTTGCTCATAGTTTTAAAAATTGTTTGACTGTGAACGTATGTGAAAACAAGTCGTATTTGCTGACAAATTACCTTCATACTCTGGGAATTCTGGACGCATTCTAGCAATTTCATCATCAGACAATTCAGTAAGAGTGGTGATTAGATTTTCTTGGACTGTGTACAAGCCAGGTAGGTCATCCACAGTGTAGGCATAGTTAGGTACATATGACACCACACGGAGCTCTGTAGGGTTGACGTCCCTGGTCCCAATGCTGAATGGAAGTACTCTAGATTGCTTGAGTGAAGTAGCTGCACGAGTGATGTCATCTGTGGAGGGCCCACTGGAGACAGCAATTACAAACTGTGGGACGCCATCTTGTCTTCGACTACCACGAGCTGTTGTTAGATAGTCTTGACGGAGAAACTCCAACGCTTGACCAAGGTTACGTTGTCGTCCTCCTCTTTGCGCCAATCTTCTGACAGCAGTTAAGACACCTTCTTTGGTTGTATGTGAGTTCAGATCGATGTCAGCCTGTGGACGGTCGCTATACTGGACCACACCAATACGGATTTTATCTTCACCCACACTGAGATTTTCTACAACTCTGCGGATAAACTCCTGGATGATGGGGAAATCCCGTCCAACACCATCAGATCCATCAACAAGGAAAACAACATCCTTTCGAGGACCTTGTTTCTCAGCTGAAAGAGAGAGAGAAAATATAACATCTCCTGTAAGTGTTTATTATGTGGTGTAATACAATGAAAGTCATTCACTTAAAAAAATAAATACAGGGGAAATCCTCATTTGCTGAAATGGTTCAACTTCTTTCAAAAAACAAACAAAATATAAAAATGATGAATTCAACATTATATCATTCAATGCATCATTCAAGCAACGAAGTTATGAAGGTGAAATTACATGAAGACCCTGGCTGCCAGACCAGGAAGGACATGATGTAAACTTTCTACTGTCTGGGTGCCCCTTCACTGTGTTTTGACAATGTGAGAAAAAATATTGTAAAAAAGAACTCTTCTAACTTAGTTAAAAAAAAGTTGAGATAGATTTGACCATGTAATGTTAAAAGGCCTTAGCATGTTGGATATAATTGAAAGAATGACAGAAGAACGACAGTTTTATGGAAAAATGGAAAAACTGTGTTAAAAACAACTAAGAAACATGACTTCATTACATTTCAAAGCAAACTGACCTAAGTCATAATTGGTCAATGCCCTGAAGGGTTGTGACTTTAAAAAAAAAAACTCAGAAAAATAAATAAAGTTATGAGACATGTAATATTGAATGATACCATACAAATTTTGTTACTTTAAAATACATTTCAATATTTACCTAGAATAGAATTCATGATTTTAAGTGTTGAAAAATGTGTATAAGAAAAAAACAACCAAAAATATTATTGCATGTATGTTAGCTAGTTTAAATAGGTATTTATTGAGATGTTTATGTTTGTGTAAAAACAAATCAGCTAAAAAAAATTTACTACACTTCTGTTCACATGCTGAACTAAAAAAGAATTGGAGGAACCAACATACATAGCTTACAAACATACCAGGTAAAGTTGGTGATTCTATGGTGACCTCAAATATCACAGCCTCCACAGTGGACTGAAGTTGCTGCTGGACATTGGGAAGGTCATTGAATTTAGAAACAGAAAGAGTGCCTGTGGGCTTATGAGCTATCTTCTGCATTTCTCTTTTATCAGCATTCCTGTTTCCAATTACAAAGGTCAGGACACCCAGCTGTTTGAGAGCAGAGGCTGGTGAATCAACACGGTCAGAAGACCGTGCACCAGTAAAAAATATCATGACCTGTGGAACGCCGTCCAGGCGCCTGCTTCCGGCAGAGGCGGTGAAGACGTTATCCCTCACGTACTGGAGAGCTGCTCCGGTGTACAGGGGTCTTCCACCTTTGTGCCTCAAGCCTCTGACAGTCTCAAGGATCTGGGCTTTTGTGTTGTAAGTGTTCAGATAGAACTGGACAGCTGCGTCTCTGCTGTACTGAACCACTGCCACACGGTCTTTGTTGTCATCCACACTGAGTGTCTCTACCATTCTTTGGACAAAGTCTCGCACAGCTGGGAACTCAGTTCTAGTACCATCGGATCCGTCCAACAAGAACACAACATCCCTTCCTGCTGGCCGTCTCTCCGCTAGGGAACACAAGGTGTGAGACATGTTAAGCTTCACCTGTCAAATGTTTTCCCCTGTCACAGTCAGATGACAAAAGCTATCGTCCTCATTTTACGACCTATCCTAGCGGCGCTGTGGCCGCTGCTCTAGCAAAAGGGGCACTGGCTGCCGTTTAACCTGGTGAAATACACATTAACACACTTCAGCTGGTGTCCTAGCACCATCAAAAGCAAAAGGCGGTCAACGTTCTTACCGATTACTGTTGGTGTGATGGGCGTGGCCCGCACTAGCACTGTGCTCATTACCGACGAGAGCTGTTCGTGGACACTGGGGAGGTCAGTCAGCTCAGACACAGACAGAGCGTAGGTGGGGTCAGATGATATCTTTTGCATCTCTGCACTGTCAGACCTGCCCGCTCCAATGCCAATCACAACGACGCCCTGCTGTTTGAGAGCAGAGGCCGGGGCATCGACATTATCGTAGGACCTTCCGCCATTGAGCAGGATCAACATCTGTGGAACGCCTTGCAGGCGCCGACTCCCGGAGGAGTTTGTAAAGACGTTGTCCCTGACATATTGGAGGGCGGCCCCGGTGTTGAGGGTTCTGCCTCCTCTGTGTCTCAGCCCTCTGACCGTATCCACAATATCAGCTCTTGTGTTGTATGTGTTCAGATAGAAATGGACCTCTGGCTCCCTGCTGTATTGGACCACCGAGACACGGTCTTTGTTTTCTCCTACATTGAGTTTTTCCACCACTCTCTCAACAAAATCTCGCATGGCAGGGAAGCCATTCCTTGTGGCATCAGAGCCATCCAGAAGGAAAACGACATCCTTTTTGGGAGCGTCAACTGAGGAAAGACAGGAACACAGGTCAAATAACTAGACTTTTACCATCCACTCCTAGGACTGCCTAGTATGGCCTGCTTGAGGCTAACGCGCTTGGAAAGCGCACCACCGCCGTCCCCCCTGAACATGCACACGTGCAGCTAAGCATAATGCACCCTTAATTCCTACCCTCCCTCAGTGTAGGTGAAGCAAGACAGGTAGGCCTTAGAGCCGGCGAGAGTTCAGTGCTTGACAACGTACCAGGTACAGTTGGTGTTTCTGGGGTCACCTCAACAACCACAGCCTCCACAGAGGACTGAAGTTGCTGCTGGACATTGGGAAGGTCATTGAAGTCAGACACAGACACAGCGTCTGTGGGCTCGTGGGCTATCTTCTGCATCTCTCTCTTATCAGCATTCCTGGTTCCAATGGCAAAGGTCATGACACCCAGCTGTTTGAGAGCAGAGGCTGGCGCATCGACACTGTCAGCCGACCTTGAGCCACTTAGCAATACTAGCACCTGTGGAACGCCGTCCAGGCGCCTGCTTCCGGCAGAGGCGGTGAAGACGTTATCCCTCACGTACTGGAGAGCTGC
>JAPTGZ010000015.1:4359300-4370799 GCA_029814645.1 Fowleria isostigma | reverse complement strand
TTGTCTCCCCTATGTTTGTGAATATTTGTTCCTGGTGGCATACTGCTCCAATTTCATTGCTCTGAAAATGTGCAATGGCAAATAAAGGCAATTCAATTCAATTCAATTCAATTCAATATAATTAAAGAAATTAAATAAAATAAACTTTTTTCCTCTTTTTTTTCCAGTAACATCTGAGAAAAAAGCACACACTGAATGTAAAATCAGAAAACTAATCAGAAATACTACAATATTATGTGCAAAATTACATAATGCAAAATGTGATCCATTTAACATGTTAAATAATCAAAATATAATACACAAAATAAGCTAAAAAATGAGGTGCAAATTCACCTCAAGTAAAAATTTCCACTTTGTTTTACTTTGCATGATCACACTTGTATTTACAGTCCAATCCTTCTGGACTTCTTTGCTGCATTTTTGGCACCCTCCACTGGGTGGCGCCCTAGGCAACCGCCTATAGGAAGGACCGCCACCGAGTATACGTCTCTAGTTCAGAAAGAAAAAGGTCAAGTAAATCTCACCTGTACACATGCGATCCCAACACCCACTGCTCCGATGATTTTCAGATGGTCCAGTATGAAGTTCTCCAGTTTAGTGATACAGCCGCCCTACGGGTAATGATGTGAGACATGCTTTATTCTACCCGTTTCAGTTCTGTAAACCAGAGCTCCTTTATGTCTTCAATATTACTGAGTCCTTTTGCAGTGATAAGGTTCATTTATGCTCCTTTTTTGTGTTGTGAAGACAGATTTCCACTGCCCTCAGTCTTCTGTAGGTCTCTGTACGTATCCACTGATGGGACACTATGAATGAAAAGTATTTACATATTCTCATGGAGGAAGTTTAACTCTTTTCCACTTGGGCGCATGTGTATACATATATATACATATATATATATACATATATCCTTTATGTATGTGTGTGTGTGTGTGTGTGTGTGTGTGTGTGTTGACCATAGCCATAATACTGCTTCATAAATATGTTGATATAATTTTACTTTTTTTTTTGTTTAAAGAATATTAAATTTATTCAACATTGTCTTTTTTGTGGTTTGAAGAAGCATAAAACGGCAGCATTTTATTGTATTTTTTATTGCTGTGTGGACAAAAATTGAAAATTAAATTGAATTAAATTGAAAATTAAAAAAGTAAATTAATGTAATTCAGTTTTTGCTTTTAAACTTTATCAGTATAGAAAGTAGGAGTAGCCTAGTCAGAGGCAAATGACACTTAAAGTTTCAGTGTGCAATATATTGTGACGCCTAGTGGTGAAGTTGCAGACTGCACCACTCTGTCCCTATCTATTTTGTAAAAAAAAAACATCCTAAAACCCACTCAGTCTCACACACTGGACATTTAAGTGCAAATACCAATGACATTTAGTGTCATCCATTTATCAGTACCGTATTTTTTGGACTATAAGTCGATCCGGAGTATAAGTCGCACCAGTCAAAAAAGAACATAACGGGGAGGATGAATAGGAGGAATAAAAATAACGAAAAGCAACATACCGGTAGTTGTCACAAGCTTAGAGTGCCATCTTGTGGCTGTGGGTAATGTTTGCTCCTTGTTCATGTCAGTCAGTGTGAAATAACATTTAAGAACATGTGAAATTATATATTTTAATATATACAAGCCGTGCCTGAGTATAAGTCGCAGGACCAGCCAAACTATGACAAAAAGTGCGACTTATATTCCGGAAAATACGGTACATTTCTCACTTTTTCTACCAATTTCATGTTGTGCATAATCCTGAATTATATTAAACTCTGCATGAAATTCACTTTGTGCCCTCTAGGGGTTTAAACATACAAAGTCCTTTTCACCAACCACAATGTCCCGCCAACATTAACAGAGGAGTTACATACCTTCCATGAACTCATTCTGAACTATAATGGTGCGCTGGACCACCCCGTTAATGTATGGCAAGAGCTGGTCACCCATGTTTGCCACTGTTCTGAATGAAGGGGCTGACAGGACAAAACTTGGATCTGTAGCAACTGCTTCCAGATCTGCCGTGGCAGAATCACCAATCACCACACCGAATGTGATAACACCAGCCCTCTTAAGGGACCGGTCACCAGCACCGGTATCATCAGTGGAATGCCCAGCACTGATAACCACCAACATCTGGGGCACACCCTCTTCTGCCCTGCCCCCAGTTGTTTGGCTCAAAAGGCTCTCAGCCATTTCTTCCAAGGCCGCCCCCAGGTTAGATTCACTGCCCCCTGGGTAGGCGAGGCCCTTCACTGCTTGCAGGACTGATGTTTTGCTGTCAAAGCTATTTAGATAGAACTTAATGTCTGGGCTGTCGTTGTACAGGGCCAAGGCCACGCGAATTGTGTCTCTGCCCACATCAAGGCGCTCAATGATTCTCAAAGCCAAATCACGCACATAGGGGAAGTTTGCCGCTCCAACGTTCTCTGATCCATCAATTAAGAGTACTAGGTCAGCTGAATCTTGTGCTTTAAGGAGAGAGAGAGAAGACAAAACAAAATGGAACTTGTGAAAGCGTTAACACAGTGAGACAGAGACAAAGAATTCAACCAGAAAACTCGTGCTAGCATTTCTGTTCACGTGTGAAGTAACATTCAAAGTGAACACATCAATAACAACATTAAAAAACACATTATACTGCATGTAGGCTGAACCAAGGAGATATCCTATAACTTATAGATCTGATGTAAATGAATTAAATGATTATTTCAATTGGTGTATCATATCTAGTGCATATTCTAGCAGTGTTAAGAGGAAGTGAGCCTGTTTGCATGACCATAAATGTCCGATAACTAGGAGTAATCCGATATGTGTGATCTGATGCATTTATACCCATTTAACCCATAAAGACCTGGTACTACTTTTGTGGCAGTTTCAACGTTAATTTTTCCTCTAGATTTAACCTTTTGTCAATGATTTGTCACCATTTTTTTTTAAAATTATATTATCCTCTGTATTTTACATTTTTCTAGTGAAAATCAGGTATTTTCCTATATTTCATTTGCTATATTTGATTTAAATATTCATAAAATGTGGAGTGAATTCAAAAGTTATCAAAAAACAGGAAAAAAAAACTGAGTTTTACAGGAAATCTATCATTAACTGAACATAAGTTAAGTGTCTCAAACCACTGTTATTTGTCAAACTCTGGGTTTTACTGGTGAATCAATGTAGTAGAAGATGACAGTGTTGCCATGGTAACTCTGGAGCATCTGAATGTCCAAATGGGTCATATCTGATGACCATGAAAAGATGATAAACTGTATTTTACACCAATTATTTACATGTATTGATAGGATTAGTGGATCAACAGTTATTTAACATTTTAGATCAGTTGATGCCTTTGGTCAATGGTGGATGTTTAGGTCTTTATGGGTTAAAAAATGCGATCATTAAAAAAAATATATATCTGATTTCTTACGGAGTATGTACGTACATAGTAATGGTAGACACTAACTTCCTGTTGTCTTCCACGTCAGACTACATAACTTTCATTACAATTTGAATTGTGTTTACAGAAGCACAGATGTAAAAGAACAAAATAAATCAGATTAACCTGTATTCATGCAGGAAGACATCGGAATATTGGGGAAAAATCATAATCTCATAATCAGATTACTGCCATTATCTGATAAAACACATCAGATTATCCTGCTTACATGATCACTTGAATAATCGGACAACTCCAGAAATCGGATAATAATTGTGAGATGTGCATGTAAACGGGCTCAATGATGTAAATTAGTTGATATACCACAGGTCTAAGACATCTATAGTTATATATACAGAACTAAGCAACTAAATAATAATGTCATGTTGCCTTAATGAGGCTCATGTGAAATTTAAAGTATCAGGTAATTTAAAATAAAGGTGTAATTTTTTGATATAATGTAAATACTGTCAAAAAGGAAATAAAGACAATTGCCTTTACATTGTCTTTAATAGAAAAAAGACTCAAAACTAACTTGAAAACTTCAAGTTCTACCATAATCTGTCATTGTTAAACATACTGTATATGGACTATTATATAACTCCACTGAGTTCAGCCATACCATGCAGACTCATGTTACAGACTTCAGATACAGTGACCAGTCATGACTCTGTGGCTCATCCTTGGTGCCTGCAGGTTTATACAGTAGTACTTTTTATGTGTTGATGTATAGGAAATTAGCATATAGGTAATATTTCCAGCCTTATCTTATATCTTATCATGAAATAATGTTACTTTTTGAACTAATCACTTGTCATTTCTTGAAGTGTGTACTGTTATAAAAAAAAAAGTATTTCCCTGCAGGTCAAAGATGAGCTCCAGCAGATTCATCACCGTTTCAAAATACAGAATATTGCACATATTTTACAAAGATAGACATATATGTGACTTATACACACATAGAAACGCAAAGCACATAAGCAGTAGTGCATGGTTAGCAATTGTTAAAAGGTCACTGATTGAATTCGAGGTGTTATAATTAAAATGGAAAGTGATTTTAGAGGCTTTGTCCCTTTCCAAAGTGTTTGTAAGGTTTTTATTTGTGGTGTTACAATCACATATATGAAAGCATTGGGAAAAATAATGTAAATTGTTGATTAGTTTAAGATTTTGATCTGTCTTTGCACAGGCATACATGTACATATGCCCTTATTCCAAACTAAAACATCAAAAAGTTAAGTCGTGTCAATAACATGCAGATCATGATGTGATTTATAAAGCATTAGGGGCATTATAAATGTGGCAAAATGTGGTGTTAAAGTTGCAGGTGGATAGTGAAAGGTTATTGTGGTTAAAATATACTTGATTGGGTTAATAATAAATCAAGTCATGGCCACATGTGCAGTGTTTACTTCCCGCACATGCTGACACATTAGTATAGCAGTGACACTGGTCCCATTTCATTACCTGTCCCTCTTCCAGCCACAGGGGGATCATTTACCACAGGAGCACCCCCGGACTGGGTTACTGCACCGCAAAGCCCCACCACTAAATCTTGGATTATGTCCCTCAAGGTTAGAAAAGAGTCTACACTGAAAACGTGAGTGTCATGGGGTTGGCTAGCCATCTCCCTGAGCTCCCAGTCCACTGCGTCCTGAACTCCGACCGTAAACACTTCCACGCCTGCCAGATGCAGCACCTTAGCCGGCTCGGACACATCATCTTGGGACCGCCCATCTGTTAGTACCACCACCAGCTGTGCCACTCCTTCACCGGCGCGGCTGCCTGAAGCACTGTTCAAGTGAGTACGAATCAGGAAATCCAGGCCCAGGCCGGTCAGGGTGCCCCCGCCACGATAAGACATAGCTTTGACGTGTGCCAGAACTCCCTGTGTGGTTGGGTAGCTGTTGAGCTGGAACTCGGTTTCAGGTCTGCTATTGTACTGCACAAGGGCAAACTTAAACTTCTGCCCTCCGGCCTCGTGCAGTGCTTTTATCACGCTGTACAGAAAGTGTCTGACATGCTCAAAGTTCTCTTTTCCCATACTCCAGGATGAATCCACTAGAAAGTACACATCAGCTGCCAACCCTTGTGCACAATCTTTAAAAGAGAAAACTTGGTGTTTTGAGTGCAGAAGTGAAGACCAGTGAAAAGATGTTTCATATTTGATACCAAAACGGTTTTGATTTGTTTAAACTATTGCACAGTACAACCATAATGTTTAGATTATCTTCATGTAAAGCATTTATCTGGACATATTATCTACAAGAGCGTCCATTTGACGCCACTGCACCTGTGTTTACATACCCCGTTAGGATTCATGTTTAGATCACAATGGAATAGTCATATTTTAGCAACAGTGTTTATTAATTATTATATTTAAAGCATGACTTTATATATTATGAATGAATATCATGAGGAACATAAGTAAACAAATATATACTTTTTTAACATCAGAGCAAAACCTCTCCAAAATTACTTAAACCTGCTGACAGTAACTGAAATGAACTTAGGTCAACTTACCTTCCTGAGCTTCAAGTTTGGGCAGGAATCCTGTAAACAGGACCCCCAGAAGGGCACATAAAAGCCAGTGCCTCCTCATCTTCAATTACCAACGCAACAAAACGACACCTGGGAAACAGCAAACACAAAACTAGGGTTAATTTGACAGCTACATTAAATTAAATTGCCATAGGTGGTGCATTTGCTGGAGTCCTTTGAAACAGAACTTTGGCCTATATTTTTACGCTTTATAATCTGATACTACTTTTTCCTCTATCTGCAAAATTGAGGGAGTTACAGTCAAAAATTGGGCATTTTGAAAATCATGACTTTCAGTTTGATCTTTAAAGGTCATCAAATGTCAACAAAACTGGTACCATATGTGACTTCTGATTCGTGGATAATAGTATGTTAGTCCATATCTACCACCCATTCATAGACAGGAGCCATTTTGTGAATGTACACACAGGTTCATGCAAACATTCAACTGTTATTACTCAGAAACCGGAAGTGACAAAGGAAAACTAAAATGCTCCTTTTCTTAGCTGAACATTGTGGTAGAAGTCACATTCTTCTATCTTAAACAGTTGCAAAGTTATAAGAAATGGAATGAATAGAAATTCCAAAAGTCCCAGAAAAAGCAACATTTTCTATCATAACTCTGAAACAGGAAATGATGTAGAAAAACAAAAAATAGCTCATATCCTGCTTTTTCATGCTTTATAACATGGTACTAGTTGTTTCTCTTTATCTGCAAAACTGAGAAAGTTAAAACCGAGTATCTTGAAAACCAAGACCTTGAGTTTGACCTTTCTAGATCATCCAAGGACAACAAAACTGGTACCAAATGAAAAGTCATCCAATTTCCTATAAGTCAATTATACAAAGTTAGTCAATATTCGTCTTAGTTTTCAAGATAAAAGCCATTATCTGAATATGCAAATTAGGCGCTTGACCCCAGTTTTGGCCTACGTCTCAGCTGTACTTTGGCAAAAACTAATCAGGACAACTAGAGACCATGGAAAACCATTTGGTCATGGTTTAATATCAGTAATGCTTGAGAAGTGACTGCATACGCTCAAACAGACAGATATATCAGGCCTTTTTCAGAAATGTAGCACCACATTATGTAGTAACATGTAATATATAATAATGTAATAATTACTAACTTTATTATGTAATAATGCCACAGTTTGTAGTAAAATGTTTGAACACATTTTGTAATAAACTTTGCCGGATTTTGTAATAAGTTGTTATGTAATATATATTGCAACAGTCATTACAAAATGTAAGTGTAGCACTTTTTTTTCAGAAGGAAATGTAATAACTTGGTGCGTAATATAATAAACCACTGAAAACCCACTGAAACTGATGCCTTAATTAGAAAAACCAGCAAAACAACATTAAGCATTCCAGCTGAATTAGAATTCATTTAAAAAAAATCTAGCGGGACATTTCATTGATCAAGTCTAAATCAAATGTAACTGTATTCATTATAATGCATTTGCAAACTAGAGATAAAAACTGTACTAATTAATACTGCTGACAAGAAAAACTGCACTGAAATATGGAAGACACAAAATGAAGCAAAATTTATTACAAACACATTCAAGAATTTTATAACAAAATGCAGTATTATTACATAATGAGGTGAAAAATTGTTACATTATTACACATTGAATTATTACATAATATGGCGCTACAAGGATTGGCCCAGGTTTTGAGTAAAAGGCTGTTTTCTTGGGTGGTAGTAGTAGTAGTGATGTGGGAGGAGCAGTGATGAGTAATGTTGTAGTATTTTAAAGGAAAGTAAATCAAACCCCTGTCCTTTTTAGGTTTTGTTCATGCATCTACCATCCCCACCTGCATAATCTACAGCATATGTCACTGTATCAGTAGCTTTCTGAGGGGTGGGAGTGATGAAAACCACCTGTTACAAAACCACCAGCCAACGTGCCTGAGTACAGTAATTAATTCTGCTTGGCACACGCTGAATTTTTCAAGTTACAAAATCATGTGTTCTCATGAGGGGTGTTGGATTAAAAACTCCTGTTTCACAGCTGAGATATACATGACACTGTGTTTCTGTTCAGCCACATTTCCCTAAACTGTGAACTTCCAATTGTGACATAATTTTGAGAAGCGGAGTACATGGCTCACTGCTGTTTTAGCTCATGGATAAAGCGTGTCTACAGTAGCTGTGTACGGTTGACAAAAGGAAGATCGTACATTAAAAACAACTATGACCATCACTGTTACACATTAATAAAAGTTCAAATTACATGTTGTTAACAGCCTTTTTCATTTGCTGCCACTTCACATTTTTATGGAACCCTGTCTCTAAGGTTACGTTCAGATGATACAGGTCTTAATCCACTATTCAGATTTTTTGGTGAAATCGATTTTTTTGTGTGCTTGTTCATATTACACATTAAATGCGACTTTTATCAGTTTTAAATATGAACTAAATGTGACCCTGAAGTGACCCGCATGCACAAAAGCGGTCTTGATGTAATATGTGACCACGCAGACACGCACTGTTTTCAGAAGTAAATAGTAAAGTTTTTTCCTGCCGCCGCTTCTCCTCCTGCATTTCAATGATGTAAGGTCAGATAAATACGACCTGGCCATTCTGGCTAAAGTCACATTACAAAATATCAGATACATATAAGATTTAGAACCACATATTAAGGTGGCCTGGGTCGCATTTGAAAAAATTGCATTTGCAGTGTTCAAGTTGTCTCTAACAGATCGGGAAAAGGTCATATATGGGCAAAAAAAAAATCAGATTTGGGTCACGTATTCCTGCTGTCTGAACGTAGCCTTAGCCTTAGGATATGTTCACCCACATGGAGGAGAGCAGAGACTATCACTAGCACCATTCGAACCGAATTAGCGTATTTAGACGGGAGTAAAATGTTGGATCACTCCCAAAATCTAATCGATTGTTTCTTGTATCATTTCCATCATGTCCTGAAAAGTTTTATCAAAATCCGTCCAGTAGTTTTTGTGTAAAGTTGCTAACAGACAGACAAACAGACAGACAAACGCAGGCAAAAACATAACCTCCTTGGCGGAGGTAATTATAGGACAGGAACTTTCAGCAGAATCCTACACTATATTTGGCCGAGGGGGATTAAACGTGTGCAGCACATTGTATAACAGAGGAAGTAAAAGGCACAAATGTTTGTCGTCAGTCATTTGAATTTTTCTCATGTCTGTGGCTGAAACATTCCTTTAATAACTACATCAGATTGAACACCAGCTGAAATGTAATCCTCACCCTAACCCTTACTGTAAGACTGGCCCCTTTGTGATTTAAGGCTGGTGTATAATGTTGAATTTATCTTCACAAAGATACAAACCCAAGAACAGCCACATCTATGAACGTCTAACTCATTAACCCATAAAGACCCAGTGGTACTTTTGTATAAGTTCCCAAATAAATTTTTCTCTATATTTAACCTTTCTTAAGTGATTTATCACCATCAATTGTAGCATTATCCCTTTTTTTTTGTATTCTTTCAGTGAAAATCATGTATTTTCCTATATTTAATTCACTAATCATGTAAATGTTCATAAATGCTTGGATTAAAATTGAGGGTAGTTATAACAGAAACAGAGAAAACTGAATAAAAAGTGATTTTTTTTTAGCAGAAACATCATTAATTGAACATAAATCCAGTGTGTCCATCCACTGTAATTGATCCAACTCCATGGGTTTTACTGGTGAATCAATGTTGTAGAAGATGACGGTGTTTCTATGTTCAGAACATATAAATCTGATGTAAATGTATTGAATAATTATTTAAGTTGGTGCATCATATCTAGTGCATAGTCTGACAATGTTAAGAGTAGGTGAGCCTGTTTACATGATCATAAAAGCCCAATAACTGGAAGTAATCAGATACTTGATACTTTAATCAGATCTGAAGGATTTACATTCGCCTATAAAGACCCAGTGCTACTTTTGTGTCTGTTCCCAAATGATTTTTTTCTCTCTATTTAACCTTTCCTAAATGAATTTTCACCATTTATTATAACATTATCCTCGCCATTTTGCATTTTCCAGTAAAAATCAGGTATTTTCCTTTATTTTATTTCTTATATTTGATTTAGATATTCATAAAAATACAGTTAACTCAAACAAGATGGGGGGAAAATAAGGAAAAAGTGAGTTTTGCAGCAAATCTATCATTCACTGAACATAAACTGTCATTGATACAAATCCATGAGCAATCAATGCTGTGCAAGATGATGGTGTTTCCATGGTAACCACAGAGCCTCTGAACGTCCAAATGGGTCATATCTGATGAGCGTGGAAAGATGAATAACTGTATTTTTCACCAATTATTTGCATGTATTGATAGGATTAGTGGATCGACAGATATTTTACATGGTTTGTGCTGTTTGGGTCTTTAAGGCTTAAACATCCCACCACTCAGAAAAGAAGTCAGAAAAAGTCCATCCAAGAGACATTTCGCTCAGTACCTCCTAGATCGAAGTAGCTGCCAAAGTAGGAGCGCAAAAGCATTTACAATTAAATTGAATAAAATTCCAAACTGTAAAACTCTGATCTAAGAAAAACAAATGCCACCCAAATGAAGCCAAACCTCTGACTGGGAGTCTCTGGCAGACTCAGCACTGTGCAATTAACACACACACACACACACACACATACACACACACACATACACACACACACATACACACACACACATAAAAACACTCATATCCAACATGCCTGAAAAAATAAACCGACCTCTGATGATTCCAATGAACAGGGATTACAATTAAGCTAATGACGGGGGAGTCAGAGTAGAGAGTACATTAAGTCCCACAGGAATCCCAGTATCAGCCCCGACTCCTGCTGACACACACACAGTAAAGTCTCTGCAGTTGTGGCAGCTTTTATGAGCGCTGTGGGAAAAGCCGTGTTTGGACAATTAGACATTTATGAGGAAGAAAACTGAGGATTTTGTAGAATTTACCAGAAGGTTGTATTTCCTTGAGCCAAAACAAAATTGTTTTGTTGTGCACTTGTGATGATGGAAAAAGGTACCATGGATACAGGAACTGTAAATAAAACACATTTACTGACGCCCTCTACTGGACAATGATATATAGCAGTATGAGTAGGGTTCAGAGACTTTTTTTTTTGAAGTTCATACTACAGAGGATTTTGCAAAGTTAAAGGAATATAAACTAACATTTAAACATTTTTTGAACTGTTCTGTGTACACTAGTCTGCATTTTTGTGATTTTTTTTTTTTCATTTATAAAGAATTACAAATGTTTGTCCAAAAGATATGCCTTAAAATTCTAATCCAGTTTTATTATATAAAGCACTTTAAAACAACCACAGTGGACCAAAGTGCTGTATAATTTATATATTCTGTATAGATGTATATATACATTGATTTTTATACAGTACATATGTTTATATCCTCTTTTTTAATCTTTCACCACTGGAGAGTTGTCTTTTTAATTTCGTTGTACATATATATAATGACAATAAAGCATTCTATTCTATTCTGTTCTATTCTATTCTATTCTATTCTATTCTAT
>JAPTGZ010000015.1:4098333-4111728 GCA_029814645.1 Fowleria isostigma | reverse complement strand
CTTTGGTTTTTTTTTTAATTTTTGAAATTAATTAATTTTAACTTGTGTTATTTTTAAATTTTCATTTTTTATTTATTTTTTATTTTCAAAAACTAAAATAATAAAAAAATAATAATACATTTTCACGGGTTTTTCTAGAAGTTTGCCTAAATAGTGACAAATGTAGCCACCAGAAAAAGAAACAACACACCAGAAAAACAAAATGTTCCCTAGTAACATATATATGGGTTGTTCTTAGTAGGCATCCAAGGGGGAAAGAGTTTTTAAAAAAAAGAAAACACAATCCAACCTCCTGCTGCTCCTTACTCAGTTTCACAAAACATTTTCCTGGATGCATTTCACTCATTTCTCTTTCTTTTCACTCACACTATAAGACTGAAGTGCATGTGTATCTTTCTTCCTTCTCTCTTTCTCTTTTTCCAAATGTTTTTCCTCCTTCTCCCACTGTTCAGGAGATCCGTCAGCTGCGCATGAAACAGGACGGCTTTACTAGAGAAATATCAGATCTCCAGGAGACGGTGGAGTGGAAAGATAAAAAAATCGGGGTATGGCCCCCAGTTCAGGTTTTACCAGTACTGGCATGAATTTAGCCTTGTCCTAATCCTTCACGACTTTTACTTACACTTCTATTCAGCTCTTTTCCACTTTTCTTTGCCTTTTCTTTACCACTCTGGGCTCTGATCAGGCCTTAGAGCGACAGAAAGAATACACAGATGCTATTCGTGTTGAGCGGGATGAGCTCAGAGAAGAGGTGGTGAAGCTCAAAGACATTTTGAAGGTACTGGTTGTGTCGTGTTTTCATGTCTGTCGCGCTTCAGATCGCTTTTGTCAACTGCAAGTCCGGCCTGTCATGTGTAGTTTTGTGACACCATTCTAATTAAAAAGTGTACAATAAAGAAATGAGATCATTTAAAAGAGTAAAACCTGTTAGAAGTAGTTGAATCTTAGTTGTATTTTATAGTGTAGTTTTTGTGATGATGTGATTCGATATACCATTAATATTGTCCACCTTTCATCTTTTTTTTAATTTTACCACATAACAGTTTGATAGAATGTTGGTGTAAAATATATGAAACAAAAACAAAACAAAAAAAAGAAAAACTACCAAAACACATGTAACAACAAAAGAGTAATAACATGGGAATAATAATAAATGAACCATACAGTGTCAGTACTCCCTGACTCCAATTCATTCCCCCTACAATATTATATTTGCATTCTAATTAACTTGAAGTAATTTGCATTATGTACATACTCTTAATATAAATCTCACTGTAAATAATATAAGTAAATGATATAAATATAAACATAAACATATTTAATAGACCAATCTCTGTACACTTGTGATCGTAGTGAGGATAAAGCAGGTTCAGATAATGAATAAATGAATCTCTGTACACATCTATCCAGTTATCTATATTTATCTCATACCATTCTCAACCCATTGTTGTCCTTGTCTCTTGTTGAATGTTTGGTTATGTTAGGTTTATGTTTAAGTGTGTTGTGTCCATGTTGAAATTGTACGTTGTGAGCTAAGAAAAACTGAAACAGATTCCCTCGTATGTATTCAAATACTTGGCTAATAAAACTGATTCTGACTCCAATAACAAGAACATCAAACAACATTTCATTATGTGTACATGAGACGTTTGTTGTATACATTCATTAGTACACCAAGCTAACTTTAACAGAATGTACAAAACACAAATATACCTAATAATGAGAAAAATACCAATAAAACACAACAGATTGTAGACACCAAAACAAATAATATACATATCATTATGTGTACACAATATACATAAGTATGTAAAATAAACATACAGTAATTTATTATTAATGTACAACCCTAGTAGCCCGAAAAGGAGTGAGAAGAAGTAAAACTTATTTACTCCCAGCACCAGTTTCACTATTTAAACTTATATGGTTACAATTATATCACAGAAATTAGCTACAGACATGCATTATTACACCAAAAGTAACTTTAACACAACATACAGAACACAAATGTACCCAATAAAGAGAAATTAATACTAATGAAACACAAGCACCAAAATGAATGTAAGACAAAAGAATAATAACATCAAACAACATGTGCATGGGAGAGGTTGAAGCCAGAAAAGTTTATAAAACACCACACCCGTACAAACTAAAGAATGAATGAAGAATACAATAAAAAAAATATATATATATATATATAGACAATAAAACATAACAGGTTCATCTATCTGACATTTCACTTTGGGATGAGTGAGTCAAAGCAAATATTCTGCATCAGTTTATGTTTGAGTCTGTTCCTATTTCTTGTGTGAATCATGGAGCTAACATGTGCTGTGTCATCCTGCGTAGAAACATGGAATAGTGTTGGGGCCTGATCTGAACATCAACGGGGACATTGGCGAGACAGACACCGACGCGCCCCCCAGTGGAGATGCAACTACCCCAACAGCCCCGGATTCACAGACATCACCTACAGAGGGCAACAGCATGCTCGGTAAAGCACTGAGTACATTAAAGTGTTACTCTACTGCATGGCTTGGTGTCAACATAACTGAATTTTCATTCCAAAATACCTTGTGGGACAGAAAAACATCCCGATTATGTAGAACAAACTATTGAAGGTATTTTTTTAACAACCAGTCTGTGTATTTTCACGTTTGAATATATGTCATTTTGGAGTGAACTCTTCAGTTTGGATAGATGTGCTGCTGGAATAATGGCTCTTGCTGTACTTGTGATTTGTATCTGTAAAATCCTTCGCACTGCTTGCTTTCTTTCTTTTAAAAATATCCACTGACAATCTCATCAAAAGCTCACACTGTCTTCATTACTAATGCCTTTGTTATTTTCACTGGCACCATTCTCTTCTACCTCAGCTAATAAATTGCAGGCTGTTATTTTTTTATTTATTCTTAATTTATTTCCTTTACCAATGACACTTAAAGTGACCTGTCAATCAACTGAGGTGACACAGGCACCATACCTAAAGTTAACCAATTAACTCAGTGAAGGCAGCGAGTACTAGTCAATTGGAGGTAGAGTGGGGCGGGTCATGGCTTCACCATTTCAGGAGGAAAAATGGGCAGTTTGGCTCAGATATAGAACTGAATGGTGCACATCAGGGGGATTTAGAAGTACTCTGGACTACAAAACCGGTCCCCTAACTCCATGTTTTTCTTAAAATTTACCTTAAAATGCATCTGAAGACAAGATTTTTGTATAACTTAGATGGGGAATCAGTTTTTTCATGGAGGTGCCGTATCCAGTGTTGGAGGTACAAATCCTGATCTGGCTCAAATTAAGCCCTGATCTAATGAATCTATAGACTGTAACTCACTTGTTGCCAAGAAGTACTTTTCCTTGGTGAAATCTCAAATGTTTGGATCAGCTACTAGAGTACGTAACTCGGTGTCTCCTCATTCTTATGCTGCAAATTATATCCAACTACAGACGAGCCTAAAAAGTAGACAATTAGAAGGGAAGTACATCTGGTCTCATTACATTGCTATGAGGTTGCTGGTTTTTAGAAGGTTATAGACATGTACTTTGCAAATAGTTGCTCGTTTTCAGCTCTTCTCATTGTTAATCTTTGAACTGAACTGGGCTTACTGGAATCGCTTGTGCAGTGTAGATGGCATTACCACCTGTAAACACATTTCTATCATTGTAAAACCTTACAGTATTCTATAATGTTGTATTTTACAATCTGTAATTTTCTGGTTTCTGCTTTTTTCTTGACACACTGGTTGTACTGGGGGCTAATTTTGGCATTGGTTCTGCTTTTCCACTTGTTCTTCTTGTGCTTCTCTTGGTCTGCCTGTTTTTTCCTTCCTTTTCTCGCCACGGAATCAATCAGATGTTCTACCCTCTGCTGATCTGCTTCTTGAGAAGATGAATTAAAATTACACTTCACGTATATTTTTGGCCTTTTATCAGTGTATGTGTGCTCTCCATGATCTCTCAGGAAACACAGAGGAGACAGAGACAAGGAGTAGCACTAAGGAAGAGGTTGAGCCACACCAGCATCAAGAGTTTCTGAAGAAAACCAAAGAGAATCACTTGAGCTCTGATGCAGTCTGTAATGCAACTGATGTGTCCAAATTGGAAACATCCATGGAAGAGCAGACAGACCAACAGACGTACTCAACAACTGAAAGTAGTATCGGAGAAAAAGACCTCAAGAAGGACGTGAATGTTGACTTTAATGAGGCTTCAGTCTCAGATGACAAAGTAACAAATCCTGAGGAAAATGGTTCAGGAACGGAAACATTTGAAACTGAGAATCTAGTAGAGACAACTTACCCAGAAGTAGGGAAGATTGAAACAAAGACGAATGAAAATACACAAATATGTGACGACAACACTTCCGAAGGAGAAGGAAACCAACCGGATGAAGTTGACTCAATTAAAGTGAACCAAACAGAATCTAGCCCTCAGCAAGAAGTCACAGAAAGTGAGATAAGAGAGAGTCTACCTGATGAATCCATTCCAGCTGTGTCAGAACCTGAACCACAACAAGAACCTAAGACTTTAGAAGAAAGAGCAAATGAAGAAGCAGAGGAGGCATCAAACAAAGGCCAGCCTCAGGGCACTTCTGCCGCAGGGAAGAAAAAGAAAAAGAAGAAGAGAGGCAAGAAAAAAGGTGGGACAAATGAGGACAAAACTCAACAAAAAGCAGAAACGGAGCAGTTTGATAGCAAAACTGTAGAAGACATTAGGTCAGATCCAAAAGGTAATGGGCCAGCAACAAAACCTGTCGCTGATGCTTCTATTGCTGAAACTGTCAAAGAATCAGAAATGGATCAGGTTACAGAGGAGGAGAATGGGTACAAAGATGTGGAAGAAAAACCAGCAGAAGCAGCAGAGACCTCCCTGACTTATGCTGATGTTTTGAAGAAGGATATAGAGAGTAAAGAAACTGAGACAGCAGAGGCAGAGGGACCCATCGAAGCATCTCCCATTGAAAAGGAACAAATAAGAAATGCAGAGGTTACAGACAAAGAAGAGATTTTGGAAAATGAGAAAACTGTAGCAGTGGTAGAGGCAGTGCCTAATGAAACCGTTAATGTGGAAATATCCGATTCAGATGTAATCACGCATGAGCAAGACGAGGAAGTACCTTTGGAAACGGAGAAAGAAGCAGAACCTGTAACAAGTCCTAATCAAGAATCCAACCAAATGATATCTCATCTTATTGATAACTCTGAAGGTACAGAGAACTCTAGCAGCCTTGAAACAGATGGTACTTCCTGCATGGATGACTCTGAAAGCACAGCAGACGTCCCACCTAATGGTGACTTCAGAACTGACAGTGTGGATGAGATCACATCTGAACAGACATCCAACAGCCCAGAAAATCCAGCTGAAGCAAATAGTGATGCTGACTCATGTGCTGCAGGCAGCACTGATGTTGGTGTTGAATCTATAGGGACCAATGAGACGATGTCTACAGTCCAGTCGCCTGATGATGAGATCACTGTTGGGCTCCAGAGCTCATCTCCCTCTGAGCCTTCTGCAGTCACGGACCCGGACATTGACGCCCATATTGACTTAGCAGAAGAAGCTGAGACGAGCATTGATGGAGCCAATACTGAGGCTCAGACTGAACAAGAGTCCTCTGGTGTTACTCCAAGCCCCGAAGAGGATTCAGAGCAGAACTTGGTGGAGACTGAACAGAAAGAGCCGAATGTAGAGTTGGGAGAAGTTGAAAACTCAGGTTGCTCATCAGCGTCTTTGAGACTTGAGGAAAGATTGGATGCTGAAAATGGTCCTCTGGAGACAGTTATTCAAGGTGAAATTGATGGTGAAGAGAGTCAGACACAGTGTGTGGGTCAGATTGATGAACCAAAGGCTGAGGTCTCCTTGACAACGACAGTGATGGATACCACTGCCGCAATGAAGACCTCAGACTCTCAAGTAGTTGCTGAGGTTGAGCCAGAACACAGCTCACAAAATGTAGAAGATCCTGAATTGAAAAATGCTGAAAATGATGCTGAGACATCTGTTAGTCATGAGGTAGAGCAACCAGAGGAATGTAGCAACGATGAGTCTGAGGGTAATTCTGTACCCCTGAAACAGGACATGGACAATGACGATGATGAAGACGAGGAGGAGGAGGAGGGACAGTCTTTCGATTTTGATGACATGGAGATCGACGCACTTTTAGACAGTCACCCGATGGAACCATTAGAGGAACAAGCTGAGGAGGCAGATGAAGCCTTGTCTGATGAAATCTCTGATCTGTGTCAAAATAATGCCGAGCCACAGCTGCAAGTCCAAAGCACGGCCCCTGAAAACAACAATGAAGCGCTTCCAACCGATGAGAGCACTGAGGCGGAAGCACTGGATAAAGAGTCAGAAAGCGTTCCTCTAAATGAACAGACCACTTTGGCTTCTGCAGAGGACATGTCTGTAAATGTGTGTGAAGAGCAGAAAAATATATCTGAGGAAGCAGGTCCAGCAGAGGACCCAGGGAACATTGTAGAGGGTTTGAACGTGACAGTTATAGAAGACAATAATCAGGAAATGTCTGTACCGGTGGAGGAAGGGGTAGATGTCATTAAGCATGAGCTGCAGGATAAAGATTCTCCAAATACAAGGAGGATGAGCAGTAGTAGTGAGCCACCGCAGTCAGGGAAAGATGTGAAGAAGAACAACAAAAAAGGCAAAAGCAAAGGAAAAGAGGAATGCAAGATGTCTTAGTTCAGTACTGATATATTAAAAGGAAGGTTTTCATTCAAATTAATGAATTCTCCAAGTCTGTAAAAGTAAAACAACTAAAAAGTACTGAAAGAAGTATTGAAAAAAGTAAAACAATTGAGGTTCCATCCACTGCTGTTGCAAATAATAAGAGCTGGTTCTTCAACATTAAATTTATCATTTAATAGTTTGCCTTTTTAGATGCATTTTATAAAATAATATATTACCTGAGCTGTGGATTGAACAGTTGATAAATATATGACGTATTTTGGCAAAACCTGAAGCTGGATGTCAGCTTTTGCACCCTAAACCAAACTGAACCTCTGATCTGGATCAAGTAGGGTTTGAGTTTGTCAAAGCCTTTTTCTAATATTTTTGTGCAACTCTTCATACATGGTTTTTTTTTTTTAGTTTTTCCATCTAATATGGCATTTCTGTTCTTGTGTCTTATATTAATTTTGATTGTTGCAGTCTCTTTACTGTTCCATGTTTACAGAAACAGTAACAATTTCCATTGCATATATTTTTCCACCACTCCCAAATATTTCCAATCCAAAGATTCTTAGTATGTCTTTAATCATGGAAGAAAAAAGGGCACTGATTTTCAGACCAGCTCATTTTCTATAAGCAGTCACCTGACCACATCTTATGGATGCAACGTCACTGATCCTAGACCTGAGTAAATGAAACAACCCTGTCAAGGAATGATGTGTGTCCAGACAATGTGAGTTGCGGAAGCGTAGAAGCATTTATCTCTGTCGGCCCTCTTTTACGACTTGCTACAGCACCCTTGCTAGGACAAATGACTCGGTACAGCGCTGCGATTACCCTCCACCACTCAGTTTTCCCCAGATTTGGATCTCTTTAGTTCTCAGGCTAACGTTAGCTAGCCGGCTGCAAACAGAGCCTCAGACCACCAGTTCCTGTACCCATAAGCAGCGCGTCAGTGTGACCCGTCTGCCTAAGTAGGCATATAAATTGACTCTCAAAATTACTTCCGATCGCTAGAAAGACACTCCTTATAGGTAAAGTCAGGTCTCTTTACTTTTACACAATTTGACTCATACAGAAGTGATTTGTCCTAGCAAGGTGCCGTAGCAAGTTGTAAAAGATACAACAGAGAAAAATGCTTCTATGCATGCGCGACTCATATCATCTGTCGACTCACATCTTCCCTCGACAAACCCTTCATCATGACACCCCACAGGCTTACACTGTAGGCACTAGGCATGATGGGTAATCACTTCATCTGCCTCTCTTCTCACCCTGATGGAGCAGGATCAGTCTGGACTTTAAGGACTGCATGATGTTTTTCCATGGAAACACAGACTGCTCTTTATGCTCTTTGAATTAAACTGATGGTCGTTTAAGAAATGAGAAGCTTCTCGCTGAATCAGAGCTAAAGAAGTTGTTCCAGCTTGAATGTATTAATCATTGCAATAATTATCTAATGGATGGATGTGTAGTATTTGCCAAGTTAAATCCAGGGGTCAACTTTTTTGTTCTGGCGACACGTATCCTTTGATCTGTCCTTCGTCTGCCGTCTTTGCTCAGCTGGTAAAATGCAAAGTTAGTAGCACTTTGATTTTTTTTTTCCTAAACTTGTACATGTAATTATTATATGTCCATATAATTAGTCCATTGTCCAGACAGTGACTGTAGTTTTTAAGTTATACATGCAGAAGACTTAACAGTAAATTTGGCTGTAAAATTTGATCATTTTGCACTTGATGTATTGATAGTTAGGTCATGTTTCTATTGCATTCTTTTTTTGTATCTTTCAATGAATAGTATTCCTTGCATCATTGGACATTTGTAATTGCTGCAAGATCTGCTCTTTCTACTGGTGCACAAAGTGTATGCAGTACATTCTAAATGTTGTCCTTGGCAATTTTAAACTATTGTGTGTCCTCCTGTTGCGATCATTCATTGACCAAAAAAAAAGGACTGTAAATTCCAAGCTGCCAAAAATGTTAAAAATACATTTGTACTATTTTTTTGCACTTGATGGAAAAGTAAATGTGGGGCTTCCACAATGAAATCACAATAAACAGTGGATTGTTGCCAATTTGAAATGCTTTTCCAATACATTTTTGAGCTGTTCTAACACAAAAACCATAACCGTGTTTTCCATGTGTGACATTTCCACTCAGCTGTTCCCTTTACTCTAGTCGTGGATGCTGTGTTCCCTCCACTCCCCCTCTCCTCTACAATTTGTGCATGCTAACATTCCCCTCACATATTTGCTACTGTTCATCACTCCCTCATGGATGCCTGCCCTGTTGCATGCATCCGCCTCCCACCCTGACCTAGCCCCCTTCCACCATGTCCTTGGCTCCTCCCATTCCTGGTATGTTCCTCTATTTTATTTATTCTTAACAACTGAAATAGCAATAACTTTGTGTTTTGTAGCATTGTGACACAACATGAATATGTTCATGCAAATTTCAGAGGTTTACCTTTTCATCGTGTTCTCTCTCTCTTCTGTTGCAGAGATTCGTTTGAGGAAACTGGTGGATGAACGTGAGAAGATGATAGAACAAGTGGGTCATTTCTTACAAGTTATGTGAACATATGGAACGTTGCCACATCAAAATATCTTAAACCTATCTGGGTGAAATGTAATGGTCGTTTTTTGTTTGTGTTATATAAACATGTGAAGATGTCAGATGGTGAAACAGTTTAACCCATAAAGACCCAATCATCCAAAATATCTACTGATTTAAACTGTTGAATCCCTGTTGAACCAGTAATCTATGTAAATAATTGGTGTAAACTACAGTTATTTATCTTCTCATGGTCATCAGATATGATCCATTTGGATGTCCAGAGGCTCTGTAGTTACCATGGAAACGCAATCATTTTCTCCAACATTGATTCACCAGTAAAGCCCATGGAGTTGGATCAATGACGGATGGAGACACTGTCGTTTATGTTCAGTTAATGATAGATTTGACTTTTTCTTCAGTTTTCTCTGTTTTTGCTCTAACAATCCTCAACTTTAATCGGAGCTTTTATGAACATCCACGTGATTAGCAAATTAAATGTTGGAAAATACAACATTTTTACTGAAAAAACATAAACACAAAATGCAAAGAATGAACTGGTGATAAACCACCTAAGGATGGTTAAATGTAGGGGAAAAATTCATTTGAGAACTGCCACAATGTCACACTGGGTCCTTATGGGTTACATAATGTCAGTAATTACAGCAATGTTTCAGGGGGTTTTTTTGGCCATACTTTTATGAACTATTAAAGTTTAATACATGATCTCTGCCTAAGTCATGTTGGATTTCTTTTGTGAATAATGATAGAAAATAAACAAATAATGATGACTCACACGTTGACCCATGTGGATCCACAGGTTCTAGATGCTGTAGTTTTTATGCTGTTGTGTGTTCGTGCATGCTGTACCGCATTTATCAGCCATCGCCGCCAAAGCATTCTGGCCATAGCAACGCTAATGTATTCCAAAATTACTAATAGGTCCCAAAATACTGGTCCTATTAACCTGTTTTTTGACCAAAAACATAGAAGTGTGACAAACTCTAGCGGTCAGCTCTTTCTGGAATTTGTGTGATTCCCCAGACACACATGCATGCACACAGAAGCCACTTAGCTTTTATAATATAGATGGTGAAAACAACTGACATGAGTCCATATTCCATCATCAAACTGTCTTTGGTGATAGTTTTGATTGACAGACCCTGAGTGGCAGGTCTTTCGTAAAGATTCAGCGTCATTGTTTTGGTTGACTTTTAGGTTCTCCTATTGCAGACAGCTGGTTTGTGGCAAAGCTCTGATAAACCTGCTCATTAGCTGGGTTTCCATGACTGTTTTCTGCAAAATAAAAGAGATATTTCTTCAATTTTGACAAAGTGTAATTACCATTTGTAGGAGTTTCCATTGAAGAGTGTTTGGCTTCTGATGTGTGAATTTAGTAAAGCCCACCCGTCTTGCGACATGTCATAGTTCTTGCAGGTGTGCCTGATCGCAGAAGGGATTTCTGGGAGAGAATTGTACAGAACTCACTAACAAGTTGTGGATCCAGAGTTTCCAAATGACCCGGCCAACATTTAATAAACTGTTCTATTGTTGAACTTCTGATGGCACTGGACTTATCATGCCCGTGACTAGTGAAAATGACCTAAATGTGTTTCCGTGACACTTTTGTGCAATACTTCTATATCAAAACATCTCAAAAACTGCTTCGAGAGTGTAAAAACTTTTTTGCAATCTTTGACAATTTTTGTGACATTTGTCTTTTCATTACCAGTTTCTATTGTGCAATTTGCATTTCGTGCTTTTGTGATGGTAATGGAAACCCAGCTATTGACACCTGAAACCAGCACCACATGACTAATGGAGATAGAAACTAACTAGTGAGAAGAAATGGTCAAATCACAAGTGCAATGGATGTCCATCTTTTTGTTCTCGTGTCTGTCAGATGTGTAAATGACCGTCTGTTTAATAAACATGTTAGGAGCTTTACAGATCAGTAATGTGTCAGATATGTGCAGTGTGGAGTCTTAAGTCACACCCTGATATGAATATGGATAGGGTGGGTTGGTCATGTGATGGAGACAGAAGTCAAAGGTCTGTGTGATAATTATATGTATTAGTTAATGCGTTATGTTTCCTTGAACAGGTGAAAAAACTAAAATCTCAACTGGAACAGAAGACTCAGAGAAACGGCACAGAGAGTACTATAGGCCCAGACGGGGAAATACTCGAAAACGGCAACGATCCCAACTTAATAGAGCTGCAGAGTAAGTACAAACCAACCCACGACGCTGGACATTTACTCCTGTAGTGACTCCGCCCACTGAGGTTTTTTCTCTCTCATTTAATGTTTTCAGGAGATTCCAACAGGCAAATCAGTGATTTGAAGTTCAAACTGGTGAAGTCGGAGCAAGAAGCTACAGCTTTAGAACAAAATGTAAGCTGAAGGTTTGAAACACGTCTTACGTATTTATGGAAAACCTGCCAACAGTTCCCTAATGACCGTCTGTCCTTGGTTTAGGTGACCAGACTTGAGGGTCAGGTGACACGTTACAAATCTGCAGCAGAAAATTCAGAGAAAGTGGAAGACGAGCTAAAAGCAGAGAAACGCAAGCTACAGAGAGAGGTAGAGTCCTACTGTCTTATACTGCAAAGGTTACTGAACGGGCATGAACGCGAGAACGCAATCCCTGTTACAACACGTGACCCAAGAGGATGATATACGATATGTCTGTATATGTTTGTTCTAGGGCTGCACGATGTTGGAAAAACTGAGATTGCGATTTTTTTTTTTAACCCTGCGATATATATTGCAATATGAATAAATACTCAGGAGGATAAAATAGCTGTGGTGCCCTGTTGTTAGTTTCTTCTTTGTTTTCGGTGATTTTCTTCTTTGTTGGTGGTGATTTTCTTCTTTGTTTTCAGTGATTTTCTTCGTTTTTGGTGATTTTCTTCTTCGTTTTCAGTGATTGTTTTCGGTGATTTTCTTCTTTGTTTTTGGTAATTTTCTTCTTCGTTTTCAGTGATTTTCTTTTTTTGTTTTTGGTGATTTTCATTTTCAGTGATTTTCTTCTTTGTTTTTGTTGATTTTTTTCTTTGTTTTCAGTGATTTTCTTTGTTTTTGGTGATTTTTGTTTTCAGTGATTTTCTTTGTTTTCAGTGATTTTCTTCGTTTTTGTTGAATTTCTTCTTTGTTTTCAGTGATTTTCTTCATTTTCTGTGATTTTCTGTCTTTCGTTGCTCATTTTTCAATGTTGTTAGCAGCAACTGTGTGTCATTTACCCTTGAAATTAGACGAGAACACGCTAAGTTCATTTTCCTCCTACACTGCAGGACCTGCGATGTGACTATTGTGTGCACGTACATTGCGACGATGATGCTCAAACAATAAACGCTGCTCGAGTTTGTACATATACAGAGTCAGCCCAAAATAACATACGCACACATGAGGAAAAGAAAAACTTACATGAATATTTAATTTGTTTATATAGATAACTCTTTTTAAGTTTGATCAAATTACAATAACACAGTGTACTGTTCTTAATAGACAAGAAATTGAAAATGCATGTGCAGCAATCCAATTGAACATGTTGGCCGACGTTACCCAGGCAGTAGTTGACCGTACACATAAATGTCTGGAAGCAAATGGCACCACTCTGAGCACCTCCTGTAACTGTAAAGGCCAAAGGTAACTTGTATTAATTTTGTGATATCTGAATAAATTTGGTATTGAAATATTTATGCAAGTTTTTCTTTTCCTTATGTGCGTATACATTATTTTGGCGGAGTCTGTATATATGTTATTGTATCATGGGTATATGTAAATTATAAGAATAAGTCAGAAACAAAATTATTTAACTATAAGTATCAGGCATTATAGATATGTTTAGAGTTATATTTATTCTCAATCCTTTTCAAATATGTGTTTTTTGTCTCAGGTTTAAATGTTTTGTCTGGTTTTTTTTACATTCATATTTGAAATAAAATGCGTCAATCGTTCAAATGATGATAATATCACTCTACAGCGATTCTCTTACACTTCCAAAATTGTCATATATAATACAGGGTGACCCAAAAAAACAGGAACTTTTTAACAATCCAATAAAACCAACAGTGATGGAAGAAAAATATTTTATTCATAGTAATTGAAACCTTAAAACATGCCATTTAAGAAACAATGATGGAATTT
>JAPTGZ010000015.1:4013468-4023551 GCA_029814645.1 Fowleria isostigma | reverse complement strand
CAGCGCCTTGAGTATACCTTAGGTGATAAAAAGAGCGCTATATAAATCTAATCCATTATTATTATTATTATTATTATCCGAAGCCTCATACATGCTGCTCTGTGTTTTCCTCTGTTACAATAAACAGCATGTATATGCCTCAGTACTAATGTACCCAAGACCCAACGAATCGACGCCGAATTTGTTGCCATTTGTTTGTTTAAGAATCAATTTGGATCGATTTAATTGATTTGTTGTTGTAGCATTACTTTGACCTGCCTTTCTTAAAATGTTGTGAAATCTATTCTGGGTCACTGATAATCTATAAACCCAATTTAGTACAAATTCAACAAGTACTTTTGCTGCTTGCTACAGTGTTAACAAACAAACAAACCAACAAAAAAACAAACCAGACCAAAAACAATACCCCTTACCTCCCCTTTGGGGGGCAGGGTAATAATCATATACAGTTTCTTATTTTGTATCATGGTTTGTGTTTTCAGTGTGTTTATGTTACAGTGTGTTTATGTTACAGGTTGTGTTATTTTATCACCATTATCTCTGCTTCATCTTCATCCTTCTTTTCCAAACATTCTGAATATGGTTACCTGTGTTACAAAAAAACCCCTAAATTGCAACAGCCAAAATTGAGGTTCAAAATGGTATGAGTGGTTAATTTAGTAAATATTGAACTCAAATATTGGCCCATTTTCAGCATCAAAAGGGTTCACTACTAGAAACTGTCATCAAGAAAGCCCAGCTCTCAGTGAAAAACTCCAGACATAACTCTTATAAAGTACATGAACACGTGCCAATCTTACATAGTGACCCTTCAATTAATTTATCTTCTGATTTCAGCTCCTTCAATGTGAGGATTTGATGCTTTTTTTTGGTCTTGTTTGATAGGTATACATATGGCACAGTGAGGCAGGCAGTGGTTTTAAACCATCTCAGAATCCTCAGCTTTTGAGATGCCTGCGTAGAATGCCAAGGATATCAGGGCTTAGCGTAGAGTGCAGCCCACATCATCCTGACTGCAGCACTCACTTAACAGCTGAATATTACCAAACCCATTGCCCCGGGAAAGAAAAACACCGCTCAGAATCAACTGCCTTTGGCTTGATTCTACAGTCACATGCCAACCTGCCTTTAAAACACAAAATGGTTCTGCTTGAGTGTCTGACAGCACTCCCCAGACGGTTCCCAAACTGGCATTTGCTGATTGAAAAGCTTCCTGGGAGGCAGATACAGCTGCCTGTCTCCTTTCTGTGTTTTCACTGTGACGGCCTACACTGGCAGACAGCATAGAAACCCAGCCGCAGAGGTGTGTGTATGTGTATGTGGGTGTGAGCGAGGTTATTGGGATGGTTTAAAGATTTCTGTTTCCAGTGGCCTTGTAGAGATAATGGATTTCAGATTAAACAGCAAAGAGGGGTGTGCTAGTGTGGTTGTATCACCTAGAAGAACGTATACATAATCATTATGTTATAAAAATAGATGGAGGGCATAATGTTTACTACTTACCATCCAATTCTAGAGAGGATTCAATTATTAAAACATGCAAATAGGGCTGTCTGATATGAGAGTGTATACACTGTGTTAGAAATGCATCAACCAGAAGAGTTTTGTCTGTTTCCACTGCAGGAGATATCTGTCAGTGTCTGGGCTGTATAATTGGGGCAGGTTGTGTAGCAAAATCAGGGCTGGATTCTCCAGCTGCTTTATGAGGTAACATGATTTGGGCTGAAAGACTGTTAAGCATGTGTGATGGTTGGCGGCAGAAATGCACATCGAAGTTGTTTCCAAAACTGCAGAAGAGAATGATAACGAAGGAGTAGAGTTGTCGATACGGAACATTGTATGTAGACTGTTAACCTAAAAAAGCTGTATTTTACTCATGGACTAGTTCAGATCCTTCCATTGAATAATTATGACAGTGAACTACGTCTTTAACCCTTTAACGGAGGCTGTAGTAACTTCTCATTTATAACCATATGTTTGATAGATGCATAAAGGCGGGACTGTGTTTCAATGGAAGTAGGTCATGTGGTGTGATGAGTCCAGGTTGACCTGGTTCCACGGTGATGTGCACGTCAGTTTGCATAGACAGGCAGATGAAATGATTACCCATCATGCCTAGTGTCTACAGTGCAAGTCCGTGGGAGCAGTGTTATGATCTGGGGTTGATTTAGTTGGTCAGAGCTAGGTTCAGTAACGCCATGTGTCCAAAAAATATGTTGGCAATAAATGTTTTACAATCATATGGCAAGTCGGGCAGGTTATAAAAAAAAGAACATAGATAATCTAACATAATTTAACCTAAATTAAATAATATAAACAAAAATGGACAACAGACCTGGGATGGGCCCAGAACCAGAAGGACACACAGGTTTTTCATTAATGAGGCAATAGAGTTCCATAGATCATAATATATTTATCTAAGTATAATAGTAGTAGTTGCATAGTTATTTTGAGTTTCTTCATTATCCTTTTGAGTATTTTCAGTTAAGATCATAACAATTCATAGACAGGCAGGATAAAAAGGTGTGTCAAAAAAGCACGAAAAAATGACAAGACAGCAGGCCTAGTTCAGGTTACAGGCTCATGGTGATGCCTAGGTATAAAATTAATGTTAGTTTTAGGTTTAACAACAGATTCTTTAAGTAAAAACCAAACACAATTATTACACATGCCTCTAGGGGGCGCAGGCCCTGCTCAGCACACAGTAGAGTGCCACTGAGAGCCATGCTACACTGCTGCACTAAAACAAAGTCTAAATTAATACATGGGTAACAATAATATTTTTAAAAGAAAGGAGTCGCACACTCATAAGCAGGTGCAGAGAAAGAACTCCAACAGTAGGGGGCGCTTTTAAACTGTGTGCCTCCTACTGGTGGTTATGTGAATGCTACCCTGCTACAATTGCATAAGCTTATTAAAACAATACCTCCATGAATGTGTAGTCAAAGATAAAGCCGGTCAAAAGTTTTTTGTTATTGTTATTTGATTCAAATAATTACTTCTAAACTAATAAATTAAGTGACAATAAAGAATACAATTAAACAGTTAGAAGTAATAAAATAAATTAAAGACACAGAGGACCACACAACTCATGTGAAGTTAAAAGCCAGAGAAAAAAAAGTGGGTTTCAAGACGAGACCTGAAACACTCCACCTTCAGGACTATTTCATAATACAAACAGTGTGATTCTTTTAAACAATATCTTCTTTATGCGGAAGTCTGGTTTTGTGAAATATAACATTACTTTGATTTAATTTATCTATATTGTAATAGATTGTGGTTATGGCACTTACTGCTACGCACAAACGAATAACAAAAATAAGAGTATCAGTGCAAAGGTCAGCATTTCCTCATATCAATTTTCTTTTTCATTAGAGGGGTTGTCAGAGAGGAAGGCATAGAGCCTAATGGTTTCGCTGGGTTATTTGTGTTGGTGACAGGTTTTTTTGACAGCCAACAACACCCGTGGTGACTAATGCCTGTTCAGTCATTTGTTGATTGTAGCTCATTCCACACCATTGCTGTTTTTGTTGTGAAGGAGTGTTTTGTAGCTCACTGATTTCTTCTTGTCTCTCCTGTCTCCCCATCTCCAGGTTCTCATTGCCTCTGGACAAAATGAAAACTGAGTGACATATTTGGAGCCTTGTTGGATTGTCCTGCTATAAGCGCTTTTGATAATGCAAAGACTAAAAGGGCCAATTGCAGCAAACGAATCGACACTTCATCGCTAATGTTCACAGCTTCCAGAGATAACACGTTCACACCAGAGTCCCAGCGCAAAAGATGAGAATATTCAGCGTTGAGTCATCGAGGACAAATCAGCAAAATGCATCATCACTTCGACAACCACCCCGTTCAGATTAAAGGCCCACATTATCTCTGCCTCAGTTATCGCTCCTGGTAGTTACCCCTCCATCAGTCGTCCAACATGCGTCCTTCTCTTGCCACCGCAGTCCTACCACCCAGGACCCGTTCCCACAATGCACCCAATGTCGCAGTCGGGGGCCGTGAGCACCTGTCGGCTCCACGAAGGCGTAGCCCCCACCTCCGACACACGCTCAGCCCAGAAAACCTGCGAACTCTGGCCGAAAGGGGCGGGGCTGCTGTGGATACCGCCTCTGTGGTTAGCAGCCCGATCGGACTTCCTCGAGCAAACAGCGACACAGACTTGGTGACGTCACAGAGTCGCTCATCGCTAACAGCGTCCACTCTGGAATATACTTTGAACCGCGGCCAGAACCTCGTCATATCCTGGGATATCAAGGAGGAAGTGGATGCTACCGACTGGATCGGGCTCTACCACATTGGTGAGATCATTTTTTACAATAATTTTTACTTGCAGTTTTTGGCAATTTCATTTTATTTTTATTTTTCAAAATTTTATTATCCATTTTCAAACATAAAATCCAAACACAAATAACATAAGGTTGACACATAAATCAGAACAATGAAAATGCAGACAAAAACAGACCAAAAAAACCCAAAAAACACTCAAAGGTCTGCTACACATTAAATTTAAACTCATGGTATAATTTAATTATTTTGGTTGATTTATTTTTCTTTTTTAAGTTTTTAATGTTTTTCCAATATGTTTTGAGATGGACTTTTTTTTGCCAATTCATTTTATGTAAATAATATTTTGCTAAAGTAATGATTAAATTAATTATTTATTTTTCATTGGCTAATAAATTAAAGAATTTCAAATTTGCTCAGTGAGATATATTTTTTATTATCTCTAGTAAAATATATCTTTGTAAATGAAACCAAAATGAAGTTACATGAAAACAATCAAACACATGTTCAATAGTTTCATTCTCACAACTACAAAATGTACAAATGTTACTTATATTAGGAAAAGATACAGATATTTGCTTTTGAAGGATAATATCTGTGTTCAATTTTGAATAAAACATCTTTTATTTTGATCACAATCACATACTGATGAGGTAGCAGGAAGATGGAGTTCCAGAGTTTTTGTCTATAAATGTTCATTGGTGTCCACCGCCATCTTGAAGTGAATTAGCAATTTTTTTTGTCAGCAGATGGAGTGAGTCATCGGATGACGTGAGTTGCGCATATGTAGAAGCATTTATCTTGGTCAGCCATCTTTTATGGCTTTCTATGACACCTTGGCTAGGACAAGTGGTTCACTATGATTCTGCAATGACCTTCCACCGCTCAGTTTCCCCCAGATTTAGATCTCTTTATCTCAGGCTAACATTAGCGGCATGGTGCTAGTGGCTGCAGACCAAGCCTCAGACCACTGGTTATCTCTGTGCAGCTAACATTAGCAGCGCAGCGCTAGCGGCTGCAAACGGAGCCTCAGACTCAGCCGGTTCCTGCATCCATAGCCGGCGTGTCAATGTACCCCTTCTGCTTAAGTGGGCATATAAACTGACTCTCAAAATCACTTCTGATCACTAGAAAAATACTCCTTATAGGTAAAGTAAAGTCTGTACTTTTACACAATTTAACTCCTACAACTCTGATTTGTCCTGGCAAGGCGCAGCAGCAAGTGATAAAAGATGACTGACCGAGATAAATGCTTCTATGCATGCATGACTCACATCGTTTGGTGACTCACATTATGTGCTGACACCATTTTAACATATTCACTGACAAGATAACAAGTTTAAGTTAAGTTTCATGCTTTTGAGGTAAGTCAGGTCAAAGGTTATCATATAAAATGGTAAGTCTATAAGAAATGTCAGTGATGTAAACACTAGAGATTGTACTAGGCATTTTGACAGACAGGGTCATAAAACTTCTGTCAGAACACATTATTATCAAATGTATTTTTTTTATGATAATGAGATGTATTTAGTATTATTTAATGTTCAAAAACATCTCAATGATTCAGCAACTGTAGCGGCTGCTGCTGGCTGATAAACCAACGTGATATTATGACCTGTGAAAATAAACAGCCATTTTTAATTGGCGTGTTATCTGTACAAATTATAAGCTTTCCACACGTATGTTCACGCCATGTCATGTACCACGCACCAAGGGTTAAAGTTGGGATTATGTGAACCAGAGATCTTAGCTTAAATTGGTATTGAAGGAGAGATGAAAGGTGAAAAATGCATACATATAACATGTCAAATGGCATAAGAACTGGTTTATTACATCCTTCATCCTCTACCGCATCAGTCCCTCTTTTTTCACCACGTTTATCAGCGCCATCACATTTACTGGGCCTTTTAAAATAACTAAGGACACCCGACTGTCTTGACATTTTACACTAACAAAGTAGCATATAATTTTGGTGAAAGTCACCTAAACAACAAGATAAGACTTGACAATGACTGATTAATATGCACACCCACCATCAACTGGACAAGGGGAGGTACTACAGGTGAACTAAAGAGGAGTCATCTGAAAGAAGTAACGGTGTTGTATTCAGCGTCGTTGTGAACGGTGGTGTTGTAGGGTTATGTACAAGCATTATAGGGTTATATACAGGTGTTGTAGGGTTATATACAGGGGCTAAAGGATTATATACAGGGGCTGTAAGGTTATGTACAGGCACTGAAGGGTTATATACAGGGGCTGTAGGGTTATGTACAGGCGCTGAAGGGTTATATACAGAGCTGGAGGGTTATATACAGGTGCTATAGGGCTATATACAGGCGTTGTAGGGTTTTATTCAGGGCTGAAGGGTTATATACAGGTGTTGTAGGGTTATATACAGGTGCTGTAGGGTTATACACAGGTGCTGTAGGGTTATATACAGGGGCTATAGGTTTATACACAGGTGCTGTTGGTTTATATACATGTGTTGTAGGGTTATATACAGGTGGTGTAGGGTTATATACAGGCTGTAGAGTTATATACAGGCAGGATGCTGTTATGGACTGTTTGATGCCTTGTTAAGATAGAGACAGACCAGCAATCCTGGTCCAGGTTCTGTTCACAGTCTTGTGTGAAAACTTTCTTCAGGAGATTAACCTCAGTATTTTAATCTGTCAAAATGACGGATGGCCTTCAGAATGCTCCGTCATCTTTAAAAAATGTCTGTCGATGGAATATTTTTGGTCCACACAAGCTCTGGTAAACACTACTAGACATGAAGGATGGACCACTTTTTAATTTCATATTGAAATGTGTCTTTGTCAACGGGTCAGTGGTTGAAACATTGGTTTCAAGTCAATGCACCAACAATACTATGGGCTATGGGGATATTATTGGTAATGTTTTTGTAGTAATAATTTTAAGCTGAAACAATGAAATATTGCTCTGGATATTTAGCTACAATGTCTTTGAAATGTCAAAGTATTTGGCTCAGCCTTGTGATTGTGGTTGGCATATGATGACAATGACTGAAGTGGTCACTTTTACTAATGATACTCCAAAAACAGTCTGCAAATATTATTTATCAGATGTAATATGAATGATTTTCACTTTTACTGTGCTTTTGGTTTAACAGCTGTTAGTTGAAGGACTTTACCCTCCTTGTCCTCAAGTCTTGTTTTGCTACTGGGTGCTGAGAATAGCCAGGTAGAGTGCAGGATCCTCCAACTCAAAGTCAATACTGAAACAGGAGACTTTACACAGGACTAAAGGCTGAGTCGACATGTAACAGCACTGCTATGGTGTACGATAACACACACACCATCACAAACCGCGCATGTCTCCAAGCTGAGCCTGGGTGGTCTCCAATAATGTATGCTAATCCTGCTTAGAGACAGGAATTTGACAGGGGAAATACATTGACCTACACACTGTAAAAGGCTATCAGGCTCAAACTGTCAGGCAGATCTGTCCATCAGGGCGAAAAGTAATACAAGAGTAATGGTGTTTCACCAGCACACCTGTTGTCAAAATCTATCACTGATTTCCTGTTTTGCTATAAAGAGCTGAAGTCAAGATTTCACCTCTGGGAGAGCCACTGTTCTCCTTAAAGACGTGGGACACTAAGTGGGCAACACAAATAATGTGCAGCCCTGCATTCACTGGTGGATTTTCCATTGTCCACATCAAACTGGTATGAAACAGCTATTGTGTTGTTTTGCTGAAATAATAGTAAAATAGTAAAACTATTGTAACATCGTCTTAAATGTAACACAAACAGGGAAAATGACTGCAAGACAAAACACTGAATACAGGAGCCAGGCTAATAGGCTAATGTTGGATTTACTCTGGCTCAAACAGTGAGAACTCAGCAACACAGAGGATTCTCTCTGTCCAGTCTGGTGTCTGGGAAACATTTTCATGTCACCTTTTGGTATCACTGCAGCATGCTTGCAGCCTCTATGGAGGTGATACTAAATAAGAAACAAATACTATCCACAGCGTTAGGGCCTGATTTACTAAAGGTTTGCGTGTTTAAAAACGTGCCCAAACTTCACTGCACACGCAAAACCATGTTGACGCTGATCTACTAAAAGGACGCACTGAGGGTTGAGTCTCTCAAATGGACAAAATAGCTCATACATCCCATTTAGTGCGTTTGCCTTGATGAATATGTAGTCTGGGCATTTCTGCCAGAATGCTCAAAGTTATTAGGAGGAATAAATGCAAATATATATTTAGTGCATGCAGTGCGATTTACCAAACTCAAAACTGATTGCGGTGACTGAGTTTGCATCTATATTGATCACATCTTAAAGACAGGTTTTAACTGGCACAGCTCAGCACAAAACTCACTGCAGTTGTTGTTGCGAGGAGGCAAAATAGTCACAACCAAAGGTGATAACGCAGAGAACCAATCTGTTCTGATTGTATCAACATTTATGGAATGAAGGAAGAAAAAAGAGATGTATGGCCCCCCATTTTATGGGATTCTTGTAGCAAAGGCTACTTTTCTACTTGATCTGATGACTGTGATAAAAAAAAAGTAAAAAGTTATTTAACCTGTATTTAACCAGAAAGTCCCATGAGATAAAATCTCTTTTTTGAGGGAGACCTGGCATTATGCACCGACATTAGGCTGTAGTACAACCATCAGTCATTCAGTTCAACAACTCCCATGGTCCCCCACTTCTAAAATAAATCCGGCACCGCTGGCCAGCAAGGCTATTTTTTGAACTTTTAAAACTTACCTTCTAAGACAAAACTCCTCCAGTGTTGCATTTTCATGTGTCTAGATCATTCTAGTGTACTGTCTCTATGATGATTAGCAGTCGCAAAATCTTCATTCGTCTCCAAGACTTTGCACCTGCAGTCAATTATGCAGACAATCTTAGTAAATCACGTGTGACACGCAAATCAATAGCACATGCATTTTTTAGCGTGAGCAAGCAAATTTGTGCCTGTTATTTGTGATCTTAGTAAATCAGGCCCTTCTTCTGATGGGAAACCAACAGAGAAGAACAAGTCAGGTTGAGCTGGTACCGTGCAGTAGAAGATTTTCTTAAGGTGGTTTAAATTTACAGACCAGCCTAAACCATCAGTGTGACACTGGACGCCCAATAATCAGTAGTATATTACAGTGATGTTTGGGGAAAAGTGCTGTGAGCCATGGAGCAAAATCTATTGTGTCTGTAATGGATAATGGATTTCTGGAAACAATGGGCGTCTTTGGCTTCAAAGAGGTCAAACTAACTGACAGACTGCATTCTGACTTGTAAAGCCTTCATGGTCATTTAAAGCCATTAGGAATAACAAAATTAACCTTTAGGGCAAGTCTTATAAGGACATCATGCAATTATTTTACAACACAATGTAGCTAATTATCTTTTTAACATGTTAATCGAGCAGTAATTTCTGATGACCTCCAGGTCTTAACCAGTCTGGATTAGTCCATTACAGACAGTCCAGGTGTACTGTAACTGGGACTGGTGTATGGGGGAAGAGATAGTGTGAATGGTTGGTGCCGGGCGGGGCGCCGGGTCACTTTATATCGATCATAAGGCTGCCAGGACTTCATTACCTGCTCTAGGGTCTTATACCCAAGAGGGGCTACCGCTTTCCTTGACTAAGCAGACATTCAATGATAAGCAACTTTGCCCTCCCCTTCTCCACTCACAGTCAATACACACTCACACAGCCATGCTCGCACACGTACGCAAAACACACACACACACACACACACACACACACACACACACACACACACACACACACACACACACACACACACAC
>JAPTGZ010000015.1:3713153-3728084 GCA_029814645.1 Fowleria isostigma | reverse complement strand
CTCATGTGTTTATGTGGACTTTGTGTTGGAATTTGTTTTGTGTCAGAGCCAGTTATTTGTATTTGTCATTTTCTAAGCTAATCATAGTCTTGGTTGCATTCCGTCCGAGATAACAGCCTGTAGACTGATTTCTATGGAGGGACTCGTCAGTTTTTCCATTAATGTTTTCGCACTTGCTCTTGAGTTCGTCATTGCACCTCTTCTGCTCCTGTTTATCAGCGACAGTAGCTACTGTGAGCTCAGACATGGACATGGACAGACATAAGGACTTGTTTTATACATCTGAATCCACTATTTTGAACATAAGCTCTTCTGGAGCTAGAGTGGTGTTCAGCAAGTTATTGTAAAACATAAACCACCCTTGTGACACTGAAACCCCACTTTAAATCTGAAGTTACCTCTCTAACTTGTATTATCCTGATTCAGTATTTGAGGCACAGGTTTTTACAACACATGTTAAAGTTGCAGAAATCATTATTGCTCATTGCAAAATATTCACATTTTTTTTTCACCCAGTGCTAGTTCTGTAGTAGTTCCAGAATATGTTTTTCACTAGATTTCACTGTTTTTAAAGTGATTTATCACCATTCATTGTATTATCATCCTCTGTAGTTTGCATTTTTCAGTGAAAATGAGTAATTTTCCTATATTTAATTCAGTAGATGTTTATTAAAGCTCTGATTATAAAGTTGAGGGTTATTATTTCAGAAACAGAGAAAACTGAAGAAAAAGTATTTGTTTTTTTCCAGCAAATCTATCATTAACTGAACATAAAACAAGTGTCTCCATCCACTGTCATTTATCCAATTCCATGAATCAATGTTGTAGAAGATGACAGTTTTTCCGTCATAACTATGGAGCCTCTGAACATCCAAAAGGGTCATATCTGATGACCATGAAAAGATGAATAACTTTATTTTGCACCAATTATTTAGATGCATTGATAGGATTATTGGATCAAGAGGGATTGTTAGTGCATGTTTTTGGTCGCCAGTGGATGTTTGGGTCTTTATGGGTTCAATTTAATTTTTCAATTATGGAAAAGTCTGGGGGATTTGAGATTAATCTTTCCCCACAGAGAAATATAAACAGCCTCTTTTCAGCCTGAAACAAGCCTTTAAAGCTTTAAAATTTAAAGTTAGATTTTTTTTTTTTTTTCTGAAAATTTTTGACATTGCAGATATGCAGTCACAGACTTCTGCCGATCCTCCAAGACCAGTAGAACCATCCTGACAGCCTGACATTATTTACTGGGATTTCAGCATGTTGATATGGCATTGACAGAAAAGGGGTGCGATCAGAAGCATCTCATCTGTAGTTAAAGCCACAGACACTGAAACTACCAATATGCAGACGTGGAATAATGAACAATTGGAGAGGTGTTTTCACCCACTGAAAATAAACAATCATATGTGTGGGAACATGTGATACAGTTGTCTTGTAAATGGGATACAGTATGACCTCATTTAAACTCAAACTAGTAGACCTTATGTAAAAACATTCCACTTCAACTACATGAATATAAAACCTCCAAACAGTGGCAGACATCGTATCTTATTCTGCAATGTGAAAGAAAACATCAATATGAATGAACAAGATGAAAAACTTTGAGTGAAGAAGGATTTTAATGAGAGAAAAAAAAAAAAACATTTCAGTGGATTTTATTAAGACCCTTAAGGATAGAAAACACTGAAAAATCAAGTAGTGGATCAGTTAGTAAACAAAGTGTGAATGGAGGGATGGAAGCTTGGTCTGTGTGAGAAAACTGCTCCTTCACAAATGAAACAGGGAAGACTACTCCAAAGTGACATGTATTTGATAAAAAATTCAGCAAATGTCCTTTCAAAGCTTTCAAAAGGCCTTTCAAAGCAACAACTGTCGTCACTTTTATAAACTTTTGATACAAGCATTATCCATTAGCAAAAGACATTTTAGGGAGAACACTCCGTTCTTTGATATCTGATGTTGTGTGAGTTGTATATTTTATGTGCAGCCAACTATTAAACTTTTCAATCAAGAGACTTAACGATGCCTCTTTTGTTTTGTGCGGCCCCGTGTTTGCTCTGCCAATATCAGAAAACTGTTTTCCTTTTGAGGACTGGCATACAAAATTAAAAGATTCCATCTAGAGAAAGGCAAAAGGAGGAATTTTAGGAGTAAGAGGATACTTAAGCACTGATTTGGGGTCATTTTGTGGATGGAACTACACAAGAGAATTGGGTGATACTAGTCAGTGTGCAGCTGCGTTTGAAATATGACTCTTTAAAACACCTCGTTCATTCATTCATTCATTCATTCATCTTCTGAAAAAACTTTATCTTCACTAGAGTCGAGGGGGGGTTGGAGTCTATCCCTGCTACCTACGGGTGAAGGTGGGTACACCCTGAGCGAATCGCCAGTTCATTGTTAGAGTACATTATAGTACAAATGACAATAACAATAAATACTATCTAAGCTAAGGATGATAGGCTAAATGGTAGCGACTATGAACAATGCTGGCTGTAAGTAACATTGGTCACAGATGTAAATAATGGGGTCTGCCACAATATTTTACCCACAGAAGACATGTGTGCGGTTGAATTTTAATCTTTGTGAATGGGTGGAAGAGAACACCTCCTTCCAAATGTTCAGATATCTACTGTCAGAATTACAGGTTCCATAGGCATACCGCTTCACCATCTTGCTCAGGGCTAATTGCTTCTTGGGAGGTTCCACTCCCTAGTAACAGTTGCCAAGTTAGAATTGGATGGGGAGTAGAAGGGTGGAGTTTAATGATCAGTCAGTTAATCTATGTGCATGGCTTTGGCTGGTGGGAGGAAGTCGGAGAAAATTCACACAAACACAGGGAGAACATGCAAACTCCACACATAAAGGTCCCTGGTTACCCCTCGTTCACTTACTCCCAAATACATAAAATATCTCCTAACTGTAAACCACAACCAGGAAAACACATTGTGTTTTAAAACCGGAGCCATCTAACTTGAAGAGTGGAAGATGTCTTTTCATTTTTCAATTAGCCTCAGGTTGCAAAGAGACAGCTGTGTGTCCAGGATATCGATTCATTGTGATCTGTGACAGAGATGAATGGAGAGCCACAGGCCACGCTCATAGTTTTTAGATCTATCATTCAGACTGCCAAGAGTGTCTGTGGAATAATAAAGTCAGCAATAAGATGGACGTAAAAACAATAAGCTATCTGGGGTGAATGTTAACCAGTATTGTCAGTACTGAATTCATCCCTGATCCAGACATGGCAGCAACCTTAACACTTTTAATCAACAGTGGTCTTCAGCCAGGTCATGACACTTAATCTAATTGGTTTCATAGACAACGAGCTATAAATATAAATTTTATGGTGATTCAGCTGCAATCAATAATAGCTTTGCTTTTCTTTGCTTACATGTAACTTTGTTTTTATGACTGTTTCTGACTAGATCACTTGGACCTTGTTAGGACTAGGGCTTAGATTAGATTTAGGATAGGGAAATTATTATTATTATCATTATTATTATTATTATTATTATTATTATTATTATTACCTTTATTTGTGCATGTGAGTGTGTGAGAGACTGTGGGTTGCTGTGCTTAGCATCAGCGTGTCTGTAGACCTGAAAGCAGAGGTGTGCACAGATCCATGGGGGTGTGTGTGTGGACTGAATTGTGAGAGCAGGTGGGGGGGGGGACCTGCCATACCTCACGACTAATGCATACAGACCATATGGCCGTCAAACTGAAAATGAAACTTAAGATACTTAAAAGACGGGGGTCTCTCTTTCTCACTCTGTCTGAGGTATGCACGCTGCATATGGCTGCCGGCGCCAATGCTTAGCATGTAAACCCGTACTGTGTGAGAGTGTGGGTGCTTGAAAAGGGGGGGGGGGTATTTTTGCTTTTGTGTTACTGTAAAATGCGTTGCATTATTGTTACATGTGTTATTTATTCTTGTGTCTTTTTCCCAGGGTGTTCCATTTTATATAATGTAAATGCAAAATGAATCGTTTTTACTCTTGGTTCTTTTAATAGATATGTAAATAAATGAATGAATGATGTTTAGTCTTCCAATGTTTATTTTGATAAGTGATGATTAGTTTGAGTAAATTTGAAGCTAGAAATTCAAGTTTCTCCGACTCCTACAAGTAATTATTTTCTGTTTTTTCCTCCTCTGTTACAATAACCTGAATATCTTTGGGACGCCATTTTGGACTTTGGAAAAACTCCCATTTTCTTACATTTTATAGTCCAGACAATGAATTGATAAATCAAGAAATTGACAGATTAATGGACAATAACAATGGCTCGTTCCAAGTCCAAACGAAACAAACTGTTTAAAAAATGTCGATGAAAACTACAATTGACGGATTGTTATTATTGATGTATTAATTATAGCTTTTTCTGCAGGTTTATGAAATATGTCATAGTTAGTTTTGCTATTATGTATATATATATATATATATATATATATATGTATGTATGTATTTAAAGTATTTGTTATTCTCTATTACACTGTATTCAGTCTTCTTGTCAGCTCATCAGTCATCTGTAAAGAACTGCATTAATCTATATGAAAGGTGCTCTACAAATAAAGTTGGATTAATTGATTGATTGATTGACTAAATATCTTTGACTATTTCACAAGGGAACCAGAGGATAGCAGTTTTACACAATTCCAGAGAGAGAGAAGTTATGACAGTAATTAACTCTTATGAGTATTTTCTCTTTGATTTTGCAATGCATAATTTGAACATGTGAATAAAGACCACTGGAAATAAATGCATTTAATAAAATATGATAAGTGTGTTACAGCGCAAGAAAAACAGATGCTGGTGTCGGTGTCAGGAAACAAAAGGAAAACATTTATTTTTTCATGAAAGAATAATGTAAAAAACCCAGCTGCAATAAATGTTTTACTCAAGCCCTATTTGGATGGAGATAGTTTCCCATAGGGACATGGAGTAAAGTAATAATTGCCAGAGATTTTAGTCCTGTTTAAATGTGTTACATCATAATCATTACTGCACAATGTCAGTAAAGGTTACCACAACTTTTACCTTCTATAAAAGGGACCAGAAAAATCACCACAGGTTCTAATACTCATCTTGTGCGAATAGACTGGTTGTTAATATATGTTTACATATTCTGTTATTTTGGGCAGCACAGTGGTATTGTGGTTAGCGCTCATGATTCACAGCAAGAAGGTCCTAGGTTCAATCCCAGCACCAGTCAAGGTGGGACCTTTCTGTGTGGAGTTTGCATGTTCTTCCCGTGTCTGTGTAGGTTTTCTCCGGGTACTCCGGTTTCCTTCCACCATCCCAAGACATGCACTGATAAGTTAATTGGTTAATCTAAATTGTCCATAGGTGTGAATGTGAGAGTGGTTGTTTGTCTCTATATGCCAGCTCTGTGATGAACTAGCGAAATGTCCAGGGTGTACCCCGCCTTCGCCCTAAAGTAGCTGGGATAGGCTCTATGCAACCCCAGTGACCCTAGTGAGGATAAAGCAGGTTCAGAAAATGAATGAATGAATGAATATTCTGTTATTTGTGGATTTTCAAGCATGGAGGCTCTTGAAGAAGCACTCAGTTTTTGTACGTGTGAAACCTCGTGTACTGTCAGAACTGACCATTATTATTACAGATGTCCTGTGGTAAAGTGACATTACCCCACGTGCCCATGCAAAACTAATCCAACATGAATAGTATGAATAGTGCTATAAGATGCAGAGGCAATGTAATGGTGGCTAGCTATCCCTATATCTTTACTATTGATGTGTGAGTAATGACATAAACCTACACATCATCAATCATGCACTGCAGTGTTGTGATGAGCAAATTGCAAATTGTAATTTATAAATGGGTTTTAATACTACTTCATCTAATATCTGTTTTTTGGATGTGTTCCTCTTTATATTCCAGGACATTCAAAGGAATGGCAAAGCAGGTGGTCCTGCCGGGAGGTGGCCCAGCCTACTCAGTCTAACATGTCCACGAAGCAGTGGCAGCGGCAGTGGCAGCGAACTGTCCTTATCCAGTGCATGTAGTGAGCACTCCTCTGGCTCCCATACATGGGCAGAGGGGCGTGGCTTCTCAAGACAGGTGCGTGTCATTCATCTTTCTTTGATTTAAAGGAAAATGGAGTTAACAATAGGTGTTTATTTTTTAAGACAGTATGGATTGACAAGGCCTATTTCTTTTAATACACAGTGTGGTGCAAGCCGGGACAAACGACTGAGTACTGGATCGGTATCCAGCAATCATTCAGCACCCATTGAGCAGACAGACCTGGGATGGAAGGAGGGTCACATTCTGAAAGGCCTGAAGCGTCTCCAGATGTGTAGCTCTAAAGAAGCATCCTCACTTCCATCTGTTCCACACTGCAAAGATTGTATGACCTCTAATGAGGGCATATATTCACTAGGTGTCAAGTCTGGCCCTCAAGGGACTGCAGCAAAGCAAGTGACTCCTGCAAACAAACCATTCAAGGCTAGCACAGGAATTGCTACCCTAGACTCTGATGATGCAGATGATGAATCACCTAAATTATCAAATAATGAATCCAGTGACCAACCAACCAAAGAATCTCTTTGCTTGGAAAAACTGGAATTCCCTCAGGATGATGACAGCAGTATTCCAGATGACCCTGCACAAACAGCTGGGAATGCTGGTCTTTTTCCATCGCCTGTCACAGATAATTTAAAATTTTTAGAGGGCCCCACTGTAAAACCTGGCGTCAGCCCAACAGATAGCCTAATACGTATGGAGGAAAAGAACAAAGATTCAATGGAAAAACACAAGCAATCTGGTATGAAGTTAAGTGATAAAAATAATAACCAGGAAAAGACTTCTGACCGGAAATCCAGACTTGATCAAGTCAAAAGACAGCAGGTCAGACTTCCGGTTAAGTCAGTGGAGCAAGGGTCTAATGATGTGAGTTCATGTATTCAGCATTCTGCTACAAAAGCCCTGAGCTGCGTGAATGAAGCCAGACAACGCAGCTCCTCAATGGAGGTTCCTCATTGCAGAGACCAGGCAAGTCAAGCTGGTAGTGAAAGCCCAGACCATGCCATTTCAGCATCTCCACTGAGGACACAGAAACCTCAGCTTTGTGACTCTGCAAGAAAGGCTTTCATTCTGCGAAGCAAAAGTGCAGATGCAGGACAAGAACAACAGAAACATATACATTCTCCTCTCCACCAAAAGCTTATTAAGGGTCACAAGTCCAAAGGACAGTCAAACCCTCCTGATTACAGTGGTCCTGGCAAAAGAACAAATCCCAGTAAAACGTTTATTTCAAGCAAGGGAGTGTTACCGAAAACTGAGAAAGATGATGACATTGCTGCAACAACAACTTCCAAATCTCTTGAGAATGTGCAGCACCATTCTCCCCTTGTTTCTCCTGTGAAACATTCAAAGAACTTAAAGTCTCAAGGTGTCAGTGAATGCTTAAAAAGCCCAACAAAATTACCTGTACAAGTTACTAGATGTCAGTCAACCAATGATTCTGTGGAAGAGAGCGTCTATGATAATTTACCCTGCTCCCCACAAAAACAACAACGCCAAGAACAACACCTAGAAGCAACCTGTTTGGGACCTAGATCGCCGTCCCCACCACTTCCCCCTGGCCGAACAACATCTCTTCTTCATAGATCTGGTGGGGAGTCCTTGCCCAAAGCTCAGAAATCTGCAGGCCAGCACCAAAGCGCTACAAGCGTAAAGACAGCATCGAGCACAACTAAACCACAATCGAACCAACCTTCCGCTGTTTTACAACCCCAGCAATTTAACACAGGAAAAGATCAACATTCAGGCCCAAAAATGGATGCTGAAGGTATCAAGGCACCGAAGGAGGGCTTTGAAAAAGTCTACCATTCCAGTTCATCCAGAATACAATCTATTCAAGTTCGTGAAAAACAAAGCTTGACATCTATGGACAGAACTATGTCATGCCATGATGAAAATGGTGCTCGTTCTATTTTGCCAAGTCAAAGCATCTTACAAAGATCTCAACAGAGCATTAGTGAGCCAAAACTTTCTGAAGTGTTGCCTCAGACATATTCTAATATTTACTACCATGGAATTGCACATAATCCTCAGAGTTCCACCTCCAGAGCAATGAAAATGGCTATTCCTGTGAATGCTAAATCTCATGAGGCAATTGCTGGTCAGGAAACTGGTACCTTCCTAGTTTTTGGAAGGCAGGGTAAAGATGATACAAATTCTGGGACAAAAGGAATCCACACATTTCAGACTTTCACTTGTGATCCCCAGATGATGAATGAATGTGGGGCACAGGAGAAAGCCCGAAGAAAGATTGAGACCCGCTGTAACTCACTTGACTCAGAGCCCACAGTTCAACCTATTGCAGCAGACAGTGGTGTGATGTTAGACTGGGGATTTGATGAGGAGGGCTGGCTGTTTAAACGGTCTGTCTCTGTGTCAACCAGACCCCCCTTTAAACCAGTTATGGGTATGAATGGAGCCAAGGCTCGAAGTCAGAGCTTTGGTGCACGCTATATGGACAGACCAAGCTTCAACAGATCTGGAAAGGTCCGAACACAGATTAAAACACACTCGGGGAGCTCCTTGAACTCTCTTGGCGATGTCCTTCCTGGAAGTATGAGCTGCTCCAGTAGCTATCATTGTCCAATGAATCGATCCCTCTTAAACAACTTCTTGATTGAAGAAGGTTTAGCAGTTCCTGCTCACCTGGGGTCCTCCAGTGAAAGACTTCAAAGTCTTAAACTACAGCGAGAACAGGCCAGACGACTCCAGATTGAGCAGCAGTTTTCAAGCGCCTTTGGTGAGCCAGTGTCCGAGGAGCCAGAAAGACAAAGCACCATTACAACAATTGAAGAGAAGGTTATGCTTGGCATTGAGGAAAACTTACACAAGTCTCAGGAACAGGAGAGAACCGTTGAAGTGAAACAAAAATCTGGCTCAACCTTGGCAAATTGGTTTGGCTTTCGTAAAAGTAAGCTTCCAGCTCCAAGTGGAAAAAAGGCAGATCCTCCTAAAGCAAAAGAAGAAAAAAGGGAGCAAAAGATTACATCTCTTCTTGGAGGAAAGCAGACCAAGTCTGACAAAAAGAGAGATCGCAGAAAAAGTGATGGAAAAGACTGGTAAGAAATACAAATTTAAAGGCACAAGTAATGGACTTTTCTACCATAATCTATTGTGGTTTGTTGTGTTCTTTGTAATATCTGTATATAGAATGTAGGTTTCACTTTATGTTTTAGAGATTTTTCACCACCTGAGCTTTAGTCAAATTAATTTGATCTGAACACCAGCTAGCCCTTAATCCAGCAAATTGGTTCTTATTACTTACACCAATGTAATTAAGTTTGGATTGCCTTTGATGGTCATATTTGTCAAGTGATCTAAGACACTTTTATCAGTCTCCTTAGCCCTGAGACGAGCTGAGACACATTTTATAAAGATTGCAGCCAGGTTTCTAGAGATATAGGGTAATTTATCAGCCTAAACTCCCTAGGCATGTCGAGTCAATAACAGAGAATCTCAGCATGCAGTGGTTTGTTGACAAACTGCTTTCTTTCAGCTCTGTGGGGAGAAGAGAGTCTCATGATGCGGTGCGGGCATGCATCTCAATGCCCTGCCCAGGGATGTCCCTGAATGAGATACAAGGACACACTGACATCATCGGGGACCCAAAGGTAAACTGAGGCTTAACCCAAAATGAAACCTCAAGCTTTTTAATGATGCTGCATTTTATTTAGCTCAAGGAGTGTTAAGTATAACCCCAGTTTTAAAACATTTACAGGATAAAGACGAAAGCACATGCTTACAATTATTGCTCCAAGAAGATAAAAAATAAACCAAAACACCAAAGATGTGCCAAGACATGCCTCTGAGGGAAAAAACTAAAAAACACTAACAACACAACTGTCCATCAAAACCTCTTACACACAATTTCATCATTTCATTCATCATTAAAACACTGTTTTCAAAATTTGTAAATTTATAATTTTGTCCATTACTTTACCATTGGAGTCTATTAATTCCCTGGCATGTAGGTTGTAGTTACTTGATATTATATTCAAACAAATGCAAAGATGTACATCTTTGCATTTGTTTAAATGTCTTCATGGAGGAATGTTTGTAGATGCATGCTTGACAACTAGAGGCACCAGATGTTAATTCAGTGCTATATCTTTTTTAGGCAAAAGGGTAATAATTGACATATTAAAGAACACACAGTACAGTGCTCTTTTTTGTCTTTCTTCAAAACATAAAAATGCAGATGATGAACCGGAGAGCTGACAGTGAAAATGGGTCTGCAGTGAAAAGCCCCAACCAGGAAGCTGTAATAGGTCAGAGTTTTCTCTTTTCTGTTTTTTGTCTGTCCATAATTTCTTGTAGTCAGTGCAATTTATTTAAAAAATCCCTTCTGGCCATCAAAGGACATAAAAAAGAATCAATGTTAGCTGTGTCTTTTTAAAAGCCTTAAGAATTTATCTGTGCTTACCATTTTACAGTTTGCAGACAGAAGTGAAGACCAAATATGACAAATATGTGTAAGTCATAAATATGATGAATATGCCATAAGCAGTCAAACATGCTGGATGCCCAGTGCTGCTTTTCCCTCCATATCTATTTGTATTCATTTGTTCTTTTTATTTGTTGTTTTCTGTATTTCTTTTTTTGTGTGGGGGGGTTAAAGTTTAAAACAGGGCTAAAACAATCCCTTTCACCCAGAGTTTGCTCTATAATTGAAAAACTTGTAGGCTTGACTGCTCATCACAGATCCATCCTCTGAAAGTTTGCATGCACAGGCTCATCCAGTCAGGATGAACCCATTCATCCACATGGTGTCCCTGCTCCCCCCTGGTTAGGCTTTGTGCAAATAGTAAATACATGCTGAATTCACTTCAGCTGTTGCATCTGGAGTCCAAGATAAACTGGTATATTTTAATGCTCTCTACAACAAAATTTCTCATGTAGTGATGATACTGGTGTGGTGTAGGGATGAAAGGACTGACTTTGTGAAATTTCATTTCTAATTACATGGTTTTGACTTCCAGTTAAATTTTTACATGAGGTATCTTATCTAGTATTTCTTTGTACTCGTTCACTGTGCTGTTGTCTTGTGGTGTGTGACACATTTTGGGACATAACTGTGGCTTGAAATTGAAGCTAATGCGGTAGTATCTTAAAGCTTATTACTACTGACAGTTACTATGTAGATCAGGGGTGTCAAACACATTTAGTTCAGCCAAATTTGATCTGCATGTCAACTCCAATTTTTCATCTATGTTTTAGAAAAAAACAAAAACAACCTAACATTACGTTATAATAATGTTCTACAAACTGTCATTTAAAAAAATATAAATGATATGAACAGTCTGAAATTTCTGGATTTTGAACAATATCCTAGCCTCAGTTTAGCATTTGCACATGCGCAATAAAACTCACAGTGGATTCATATTTTTTCAGGTTATTCAAATTTTTTGAGAAATTATATATATTTTTAGCATAAATAGAGTAAAAATACATGAAACATTTATATATACAAAGGGGGAAAAAATTTGAGTTGTAAGTCATTTCTTATATTATCTCCTCTCTTATTTTACTGATTTGACCCACTTGAGATTGAATTGGTATGAATGTGGAACCTGAAATAAATGATTATTAATATCCTAGTATGATTTTTTGCATTTCACAAATTCATTCCACGGGCTGGACTGAATCCTTTGGTGGGCCAGATTTAGCCCCCAGGCCATACATTTGAGACCCCTGATGTAGATGCTAACTCCAAAGAAATTAACAAAGTTCCAACTAACTACCATTCATACATTTCTGTAGTTATAGGCCACTATGGTTCATTCTGGTCTCTATACTCCATGATAATGATTATTTTTTTATTAATATTTTTCTTTATTAACATGTATTACTAATAATAGCTAATTTATATTTTTTCGTCCCTTTTGACAAAAACATCAAACTGATCTTCTCCAACACTGGACATGAATATTTAGACCAGAAAACTACAGGAAAAAAGAGAGTTCAGGCAAAGGAGTTGCAACATATTTATTCATTTATATCGAAAAACACATTTGTATTTAGTGATGATTCAAGTGGTAGTCTGGAATATCGGCATAATCACGATAGTTCCTGAGGTTGCAAACCCCCCTCTAGTAGATCCTGACACTCACAAGTTTAGCCTAAACTGTTATGGAGGAAGTTGCTGCTGTAGGGTTGTATGCAGAATTAGAATGAGGAGGAACATGAATGCATGGTTTTATGACTTGACTTTCTTGGATGGGATTCCACAGATACAACCCAGGGTCCGTGCTCCTTGTCAGTTAGTGGTTCAAATGACATCGAGTTGAATGAAGTTCATTACATAACTGGTGGGCATCAAGATAAGGAAGTTAATTGGAAACTATGATTGGAAGACTTTGATGGCTGTCATGTGGGCTTTAATTAGCAGGTGTGAACACCTATCAAATCAGACTTATTGAGTGTCTGGTAATTGGATGAAAAAAAGACAGACTCCTCCACTGACACTAACAAGACCTGTTGAAATGTAGAAGCACTTTATTATAACACTTGTGCATGGATGGATGGATGGATGGATGGATGGATGGATGGATGGATGGATGGATTATATAGTCTGTGAGCTAGCTTGTTAATTTGTGTCATTATACCTCATGCAAAGTTGACATCTGTATGTACATTTACTAATTTTCTGTAATTACTGCTATGTTTACAGTTAAATTTCCTAGATACTGTTAGCAGTCAGTAACCAGAATGCTGACTTTGTGAAAAACTTTCCATTACCTCATGTCTTTTCTTGAGAAAATTTTTCATTCAGCTACTACGTACTTGATGTACTTTTGGCCCAACCCTTTTGACTACAGTCCAGTATTTCTCTGGGTGATATTTTAGAAGGGGTTTTCCCATGACTGGTTTATAAAAGATTGGCTGTTCTATAGTCTTTAAAAAAAAGGAATGAAATGTCAAAGGAATTCAGAAAATACAGGTTGAATACTTTTGATTAAAATACTAGTATTTAGGACACCACTGTAAGTAGATGATGTGAGTTGCCAGACGATGTGAGTCGCACATGCATAGAAGCATTTATCTCGGTCGGCCATCTTTCATGACTTGCTAAGGCACCTCACTTTTCTATGAATCAAATTGTGTAAAAGTACAGAGACTTAACTTAACCTATAAGGAATATCTTTCTAGCAATCAGAAGTGATTTCAAGAGTCAATTTATATGCCACCTTAGGCGGATGGTACTAGTATCATGCTGCTAACGTTAGCTGTACTTAAGAGCTAACCAGTGGTCTGAGGCCTGGTCTGCAGCCACTAGCACCATGCCACTGATGTTAGCCTGAGAAAATAAAGAGATCAAAATCTGGGGGAAACTGAGCAGCGCTGTATCAACTCATTTGTCCAAGCGAGGGTGCCGTAACAAGTCGTAAAAGACGGCCAACCGAGATAAATGCTTCCATGCACAACTCACATCGTCTGGCGACTCACATTGTCTACTGACTTCTACTGACAACCACAAACCATCTCTGAAAACAGGCATTTTAATCATCATTTATTTATAACATGTCTGAAGTGAATCTGTCAGAAGATCACCTTTAAGGTCTGAAGAAACCAACTTTAACTGCTTGACATTTTCAACTTCCATTTAAATTCCTTTCCATCCTATTCATGCCCTTTGTTAAACCATTCTGCATGTCTTTATACATGTATAGGCGTAATTTTATTATTGAATAGGTTATGAATCATGATGTCTGATGGTTTTACAGCCAGATGAAAAGTTTACTAGTAACTGACATTATAACAGCTCATTGAACTCAAGAAGACCGGCTCTACGTTAGAGCTTTTCTTCTTGCAGGCCTTTAATTTGGCTCAGATGGGTTTTTATCAATCAAGTGTGTTTTTCTTAAGCTTAGCCAAAAACACCTGTCTGTTCTTTTATTACATCCACAGAAAGTGCACTTAGAGAATGGTCAGAATCATTTTAAAACCAGTCAGTCGGAGCCAAACAGTCCCTGTACTGCAGGAAAGAGCTCCATCACAAAACTTACATACACCCTCTAATTAATTTAGTAATACTGACCTTTAAAAGTTATTTAAAGTTTGCCTTCACTTTTCCCTTTGTTGAGCGTCATAGTGCAGAATGATGTCTGTTCAGTTTGATGACTCCTGGCTGTTAATGCCTTCATAAAACCCCTGAGCTTCAGAGCCGGACCATATGACGATCTGTAACATCAAAACTGTTTTGGAGACAAAACTATGATCAAGTGGTATACGACTTTGAAGCTCTGTTCAGACCACAGATGATGGGATATGCTGAAAACACTTTTCACCACAGACTGCTTCATAATGAAAACTGCAGAGAGCAAAAGCCAACAAATTATGTGTGTTTAATGAGCAGAGATGAGCAAACACAGCTCTCCACAATGGCAAAACAACTCTGATGTATTTTACTTCTTTGCATCTGTAATATTTGGTCTCTATAACACAATGTGCTGAAATTTGGGGTGTAATGGAATAGAAAAATTTCAGTTCAGTACATTTCTGGTACAGGAGTCTTTGGTTCAATATATTTTTGGAACATTTTTGGTACAAGGAAGGAGACCAGTGATGGTGGTGGTGCTTCATAACTACCCGTGGGACACAGGACATTTGCACAAAACATTGTTCAGTCATTTGTGCATTAACAGACACCACACATGTTGTTTACTTCTTAATGTTCAGTGTTTGTTTATGGCAAACACTGTAATTTACTGAATGTTCTTGAACACCTCAGCGTATTCCCTGAGGTAAACATGCTGTGAACTTGACCTATCATCATAACAGAGATATGGTGAGGGAGTAGAGGGACAACTCCACTGGATTTTGCCAACTTGAGTTAAAAAATATTAACCTTTTTGCTGTAAATGAACCTGTAGAC
>JAPTGZ010000015.1:3469257-3483196 GCA_029814645.1 Fowleria isostigma | reverse complement strand
ACATGAAAGTTTGCTTAAAAAAATAGTTTATATAAGATCGATTCGGCCGCATTTTGAATCGATACCAGTATCGTCTCGTGAAATATCGCGATATTTGACAGAATCGATTTTTTCTTACACCCCTAGCCATAGGCGTGCCAAGAGGTTGGCATTTCTCAGGTCATATAGTTCAAAGTACACAGACTCATCTTTTGACATAATCACATAGCTGAACAGGGTCTCTCTTTCATATATTTGTCCATTAATTTCCATGTCATGTAAACCAACTCAATCAATGCTCAGTTGTGGCACTACACTGGACAAACAAGACTTCTCAATTTTTATAATTCTGTATCTGCAGACTTTTCACTAAACTGGTACTGGAGGCTCCCATTATAACAGAATCAGCACTGGACGTGATCCGGCGTTACTGCGAGGACGAGGTAAATGACAGAAACACAGAATCTCTCACGGAGTTGTACCCTGACACACATTCACTGAAGCTGACTTGTATTTCAGTCTCGGGTGTATTTGGGCATGACGACTCTGAAGGAGCTCATCATCAAACGTCCCTCCAGACAGTTTCAGTACCTGCATGTGCTCCTGGATCTCAGCTCGCATGAAAAGGAGAAGGTGATCAAACATCCACTCCATATTGTCTTCATGTTGAACGCACATCTATGTAACTGCCTGCGCTGATGTTCTGCGATTGTGGGTTGGTTTGTTTTTTCTTTTCTTGCATTGACTGAATTTTGTTTTTTAGGTGCGAACTACCGCTCTGGCTTTTCTCAAGAGAATGTATGAGAAAGATCAGCTCCGAGACTACATTGAGAAGTTTGCCCTGAACTACATGCAGCTTCTGGTCCACCCCAACCCCCCATCTCTGCTCTTTGGGGCTGATAAAGACACAGGTTTGTAATGTGTGTGGATGACTTTAAAAGGACATTGCTGAGATTTTATCTGTAGTTAATTCCACAAGATCACTATAATAACTGTAATCTCAGAGGAAAATACTAGACCTTTACTGTGCAGCATTTATTATCAAATGCATAAAGTAATATTTTTTGTCTTCTGATGTCACAAAGTAATGTGATTACTTGGTTTATTTGGAGCTTGTGCACTCCATAGACAGTACTGCTTCAATTCACAATAACAGAATCATTATGTGTACATAAATATACATATCGTATGCCAAGCTGACTTTAACACAACATACAAAACACAAATGTACCTAATAAAAAAATCTACTAATAAAACAGAACAGATTGTAGACATCAAGATGAAATAATATACATACATATCATTATGTGTACACAATATACATTAACATATACAATAATTCACTATTAATATACAACCCTAATACAACATACAGAACATAAGTGTACCCAATAAAGAGAAACACAACACAAAAAACCCAACAGATTATAAGCACCAAAATGAATAATATAAATAATGTAAGTGTATAGAATAAATTATGTCATTGAATAATGTAGAAAAAATAAGTGAAAAGCAAAGAACAAAACGCACACATAAGAAGAAGAAAGTGAGAAAGAAAAATAACAAAAACACCATATGGCCATCAAAGCCCTTCATCTCTGTATTGTTTTCTTTATTTACTGATTTAAACTGCTGTATTGTGCAGTTGCATTCCTATTTTAGATATTGTTAAGCGGTCATAGACATCTTTTGTTCCACTGATTGTATCAGCTCAGCTTGATTTGACTCATTTTACAGTTTTGGCATCAGCCTACTACATTTCCACTGTAAGTATAGTCCCTCATTGGCAAGGCTGGTCCTCGTAGAAATGTTACATAAAACTATCACATCATTTTTAGTGTTACCACAGCTACCAACAGTGAAGCAATGGAAGATAAAACTTAAAACTGTGAAGAATAACTATTTTAAGATTTGTTCAGGCAAGAAACGACTTGTTCAAATCTGTTATTGATTTATCAAGACAGACCCAAATGGAAACTTTGTTCAGATGTTTTCAGAGATTTCCTGTTAGCTTGGCTCAGCATCCCACAGGAACAATTTAGACTCTACCAATCTGTGAGCTGCATGTTTTCATATCTCATTTAACACATTTTAACAGAGCTGACCAGTCACTTTTGTAGAGAATAGTGCACTGATAGTAGACTATTGACGTGGTGCTGACATACTAGCATTGCAACAAATTATGTTATTTTATTTTTATGTGCCCAGCTAGCAAAACAGAATAACTTCACATGTACAATGAATCATGTAATAATGATTAAACATGTAACAGGAGGAGTAGATTCACCAGGTTTAGATTTCCCTTTGTTGGACACAGGACACAAACACTCTTGATAGATGGAGTTAATTTTTAATCCTAAATTTTCCAAATTTCCCCTTCATGCCAGCCAAAGGCAAATGTCCCTCACATATTTTTGGGTTCTTAAAATCTCAGCATCGGTTTTCCTCTTTGGTGTCCATCCCTGTACGCTGACCCTGTTGTGTGTTTTGACCCAGAGGTGGCAGCGCCCTGGACTGAAGAGACAGTGAGACAGTGTCTGTTCCTCTACCTGTCCCTGCTGCCTCTGAACCATCGGCTGGTCCATGAGCTGGCGTCCGTCTACACTGAAGCCATCGCTGACATCAAGAGGAGTGTGTTACGAGCAATTGAGCAGCCTGTAAGTCACTCTGACCTGCTGTTAGAGGATATATCATAAAAATATGACTTAATGCCAGAGCATGAGGCTGTGTGATAAGACAGAGGTCATGTGATAAGCAGCTGTTATGTGCATGGAAAGCCTGCTGTAGCAAAGCTGCAGAGGCAATGTCTGGACTATTGGACTGTATATTTATCTATTTCTTCATGTGTTTTTAACTGCTTGACAACTGTAGAGGTTAAATTAGGGCAAACAGCTCAACCTTTACCTTTTACACAATGAAGGTGGAGCGACCTTTCACTTCCAAAACTGTAACCTGTAGAATCTGTGTTTTTATGATTTGTAGCAGAGTCATTATTTGCACAAACACTAATGCAGTCTTGAAAACTGAATTGGAGACATACTACATGAGTTTGATGTTGTGCACTGACTGTCTTTGTAGATCCGTGGAATGGGGATGAACTCACCGGAGCTGTTACTTTTAGTTGAAAACTGTCCCAAAGGAGCAGAGACACTCGTTACTCGCTGCCTTCACATTTTGACAGATAAAGGTAAAAGCATACACTGTAGTGGCACATAAGTCATTTAAGTTGTCCACTGGACACACAATGGCTGTGGAAATGACTATATTTAAGGAAACATTGCTTTGTGTCTTTCAGTGCCTCCATCTCCAGAGCTGGTGGAAAGGGTGCGAGACCTTTACCACAAGCGAGTTCCAGATGTCCGCTTCCTCATCCCTGTTATTAACGGTTTAGAAAAGGTAAAGATATGAAACTAAGGGTACATGCTATATATGCACTACATACACCAGGTTTCATAGTTCATTCATCTACCAGCAAAACACAACAAGCCCTGCTGTTCAATGTACACGTATGATCTGGTTAAAGTCAGCAGTCTCCTGGACATGAGAACATACTCTGTACTGGTGCATGATGATGTTAAACTGGACTTTCTGGTTGTTGCCCACAGAATGAAGTCATCCAGGCTCTGCCCAAGCTGATCAAACTCAACCCCATAGTCGTAAAGGAGGTCTTCAATCGTCTCTTGGGCACTCAGCATGGTACAGTCAGTTTTTGTGTAATCGTTTGTTTTTGTCTGTCCATATATCTGTCCATTCAATGACATAATCGCATTATCTGAAGAGTTCATTGAGATATCTGCACCAAATTTACTGTATACTGTGGATGCATCTTGGCATGGAGCAGAAGCTCATTGAACACAGGTGACCTTGACCTACTTTTTCAAGATCAAATGCCCTTGTGTCCTGAGGAGTTATATCTGACCTCTTCTTGGTAGTTGTTCTTGGTTCAACTGGATTGGTTTAACTCTTAAAAGAGAATGATGACCTGGGCAAATATGAACCTACACAGACAATATCTGAGTACTTTTAGTAGTTTTACACAAAGACAATCTAATCTAAATTTTAGGGCAGTAACGTTCAACGGAGTCTTACACTATATTTGGCTGAGGGGAATTAAAAGTGCACAGCACAGTACGTTCATCAGTTATACTCATTTACCAATCTGTGTTTTTTCTTAGCACCATATGGCATGATTATTACCAGACACACTCTGTCAGTGTGGTAACATCTGTTTGTAAACATTTTAATGCATTAAACTGTAGCCTAAAGGCTCTGTGCATTTTTGCACACTCACATGTAGTTGTGTTAGGTTTTTTTGTGCAGAATCCATCATTTGACATTGGAGAAAATCATTTTAAAGTATCAGTGCAAATACAACTAGAGTCCTATACATGGCTACTTTCCATGTATTGAAGTCTAGTTGTCAGGCCGTTAATGTGACAATCTGTGGCTTAGAAATGAGTTTAATATACAAAAAATGAACATGTTTAAGCACAGAAAGACTCCAACACACATGTCATGTTAACACATACAAAACACTTGAAACACCTGAAAATGTACATCCGGTCAATGCAAACTTCAAATTTTTTATCAATGTGGCCGAGAGCCATGCTTAATGTTAAATCTACATTAGTTATTATTGTATTATTAGTATTGTTAGTTTAGTGGTGTAACCCAGCCTGTAGTACAGTACAGACGTCACTGGTGGCATCACCAGTTAACCCAACATCTCAGTTGAATAATTCTTTACACTTGTTGTTTTGTGTGGATGTGATGCTTTACTGTCGGGTGGTTTCAAGAGTCTGATGGATTCCTCCTGTCCTTCTGTCTTTCAGGTGAGGGGGCTTCATCTGTGTCCCCTCTGACCCCAGGAGACCTGCTCATCGCTTTACACAACATCGACTCAACCAAATGTGATATGAAGTCCATCATAAAAGGTCAGCATCGCTCAACAAAGCACCAACATAAAAACAAAACCCAGTGTGTGTTTAGTGGCAACATGTCGATGTTATCCATTTCACTTTGACTTGTTCTGATCATAAAATTTACTTAATTCATTCTATCGTCATTGCATAAGCCTAATGAGATGCAACAATACACTGGTACCATAGAAAGAAGAAGAAAAGATATTCATGAGCTGAAACGTAACAAAACATTTCACTCCAGTTTGCTTTTTGGGCTCTGTGCACAGGGTAGTTTTGATATATCTTATAACATAAATGAATTAATTTCTGAAATGTACACTAAAATTACTGAACTGAACTCAACGTAGATATATAATGATACTGTTTTTTCACTCGGGTGTCTTACTCATTGCAGAAGTATGATTATTATAATTAGCCACAACCAAATATAGCAATTAAAAAATATTTTCCACAACATCATTTCCTTTAAAATCCACTTTTTCTTCCATTGTTAACGTATTCAGTGGTTTTGATCAAAATTGAAGCATATGTAAACAGTAGTTGTGTACTTTGTTCAGCTTCTACAAATAGGACCAATGGACATTATCTATCAAGAATCAATAGAAAGTTGAATATTTGAGATTGTCAGGACCTGGTGCTATATTAGTCCTGTGGTGCAGGAGATTAATCTCCCAATAGAAGTGGGTGGTACTTTCACTGGAGGAGAACTCAACTAATTAAATGAAAGTCCACATATGACTTCAGTGATCAATAGTAACTATAACAATATCTTAACAGTTCACATGTTATAAGCCATCAAAATACGGCCCGTTATAAATAATGCACTTTCTTACATTTCAAAAATTTAAAAAAGATTATAAATAATAATAATAATGTTAATGAATTGAAAAATCAAAATTTCTCATTTTGTGGTCAAGTTCATTCATTTTCAGCTTGAGTTTGTTTTTGAACTGGTGTAGGATGTTGTCACACCTCTGATGTAGGCCTTAAAGGCCTCCCATCTGACCGTAGCAGAAGTCTCATCTGTACTTATGTAGAAAAATGTCTCAATTTGTGCCTCTAAGAAAGCAAAAAATTTGAATCAGAAAGCCATCTGGAATGAAATCTCTATCCAGCCCTTTGGTTCTGTATATAAATGAGGCAGGAGACTGGTCTGATAGTAATATACTGTTATAGTTACAATCCACCACGGAGAGGACCACGGAGTTGGAAATGAGAAAATAATCTGTATGTGAGTATGATTTGCAACAGGGAGATTAGCAGGAAAATTCTAGTTTACCAGGGTTTAACTTCCTCCAGGGATCACACAAGTTCAGATCATTCAAACACTGTAACAGTTTTTTCCTACTCTGTATATGAGAAGAGTCCACCCTAGATGATTGGTCCAATTTAAGATCTGAAGTACAGTTGAAGTCACTCGCTGTAAGGATTTTTCCTGAGAGAGAGAGAGAGAGAGAGAGGCTATAAATAAAAAAAAAACAATCAAAGAATTTGGGTTTATCATCACTTGGGACACATATATTAATCATACTTAACTTTTCATTTATTAATGTACCTTGGATAATCAGGTGTCTGCCCCCTATATCATGGATTACGTTGTCCACCTCAAAGGGGACAGATCTATGAATCAGGAGCATCACAAATAACAGTAAATACATTTTAAAAATCTAAATTTCTCAAAGCTGTGAACAAATTTTGCAGACATTGTCCCAAGGAAGCTACATCTAAAATATGAGATTAATCTGACCAGTGGTTTCTTCAGAGATGTTTGAATAAATTGCTAATGGCCTATCAGGCGGTGGGCTAAAATCGAATGCTAAATTTAAATACAATCTAAGCTAAAACTAGATGTCAAAATAAAAGTAATAATATTCACATAACTAAAGTAAAACTGGAACTAAACACTGGAGTGATCCCTGTCAGCTCCAATAACCTGATGTGGTTCTTATGTAACGATGTGATGGTTCTGTCTGTGGGCCGTCACATCAGTGAGTCGCATTTCCACAGCTGCTTCTAAACCATATGCGGTGTGTCGATGTGTTTGTGCTGCAGCTACCAACCTGTGCTTTGGGGAGAAGAACGTGTACACTTCGGAGGTGTTGGCAGTGGTGATGCAGCAGCTGATGGAGCAGAGCCCCCTCCCCATGCTGCTCATGAGAACCGTCATCCAGTCTCTGACCATGTACCCCCGACTGGGCGGCTTCGTCATGAACATCCTGTCCCGACTCATCGTCAAGCAGGTCTGTAGGAGACTTCAGCCCGAAATGTTTTCACTTGGTTTGCCTCTATATGTCAGTCCTGCGATGAACTGGCGAAATGTCCAGGGTGTACCCCGCCTTCGCCCTTCAGTAGCTGGGATAGGCTCCATGCGACCCCTGTGACCCTAATGAGGATTAAGCGGGTTAAGAAAATGAATGAATGACAATTAGAAGTGAACACACAAACCCAGTTTACACACACTGTACCAGGGTTTCAGAAACTTCTTTGTGGGGACCAGCTTTTTTTTTTTTTTTTGAGGGGTGTTACCAACTTTTTAAAAATGACAGACCACCAGGAGTCATTTCACAATGGATCTCTAATTTATGAGTGAATTTGTGCATAGAAGACTTAATTTTACAGCCACATCAGCCCATAATGTGTTCAATAAATAAATAATTAGAATTAACATTCAAGAACTTTCTATTATGGATGTTTAAGAAAATTGAATTGAAAATACATTTTAAATACTTTGGAAGTAACCTGTATTATGCAAAAGTCAACAGGCTCTTGTTTCTTCCACTCATCAGTACAACCCAATGTACTTTCATTTTTCACATTAGAGGCATTTTTACAACAATGTCCAACTAGAAAAAAAACCTCAAAAACTCCCTTGTCTGATAAAAGAAAAACATCTAAACAATTTGAAATGGAAGACATAACGAATGCAGTCAACTTACAGAAACCTCTGCCTCTCCGTCATGGATTGTGTTCTCTAGGTGTGGAAGTATCCCAAGGTGTGGGAGGGTTTCGTGAAGTGCTGCCAGAGGACCAAGCCTCAGTCGTACAGCGTCCTGCTACAGCTCCCACCCGCCCAGCTCACCAGTGTGTTCGAACGCTGCCCAGAGATGAGAGAGCCTCTGCTGCAACACGTCCACTCCTTCACTCCTCATCAGGTCAGAACTGCAACCAGACTCATGATGTCTGTTTATTTCCATCTTGGGATTTCCTCAAATGTAGCTTCTGTTTGTCTATTTTTCTGTGTGACAGCAAGCTCACATTCCTGCGTCCATCATGGCCGTCCTGGAGGCCAATAAGAAACCAGAGCCCAAGCCTGTGGAGGCCGTTACGGAGAACGAGGAAATGGTAACGAAGAAATACAAAACAAATGTCTTTTCACTGTTCTAGACAATATGCTGTACATCCCTTTGGGTAAAAGTATCATCAATTCTTTAGAACACAGCTCTCAAACATACGGTCTGGGTACTAAAACTGACCTGCCAAAGGGTCCGGTCTGGCCCATGGGATGAATCTGCGAAATGAAAAAATTACAGTGAAGACATTATCAATCTAGGACAGGAGTCTCAAACTCATTTTGGGTCAGGGGCCACATTCAGCCCAATTTGAGCTCAAATGGGCTGGACTAGTAAAATAATGACATGATATGCTATAAATAATGACAACAAGTTTTTCTCTTTGTTTTACTAAAAAAAAACTTAAATTATGAAAATATTTACATAAAAAAAGATGTGAATAACCTGAAAAAAATTTAAATTCATGAGAAAAATAGTGCAATTTTGACAATATTATGTCTCAATTTATTATTTATACATGTACATTACATACAATGTTACAGAAACAACAGGCAGAATATTGTTATAATTGTACATTTCAGCTTCATATTTGTTTTTATTTGTGTATTTATTTGCATTTCATTGTGAAAGGATAGTTTGTAAATGTAAATATTTTCATAGTATATTATTTTTTCCACATAATTTTCAAGAAAAAGCTTTGTAGTTGTCATTATTTATAGGTTAGTCTGTTATTATTTTACTGTAGTATGTGGAACCTGAACTAAAATGGTTTTGACAACCTTGACAGTTAATGTCTTCAGTGTGATATTTTGGAAGAATATCACACAGCTGCTGTTCAGTTGTTTGGACTGACCCCGGTGTTTTCGTCACAGACTGAACCAGGTCAAAGTCCACCCGCCGCTGGCGCTCGCCCCGCCTCTGCGAATGAGCTGGAGTTACCGGTGGAACAGTCGGCCAGAGCAAAAGATGAGGATGAACCGATGGAGCAGCAACCCGCCCCAGGAAATGTAGAAGAAAGTGTCAACAGTGTCTCACAGGTAGAATGAAAGTACCTCATTAACACCAGTAATGACACATCAAACATGTTCATAGTAAACCAAGAGATCTTCACAGTAATAAAAATACACTGCATAAATCACTGAATAAAGAAACATTTTAGGGCTGCATGATTTTGGAAAAAAACTGACATTACAGGTTTTTTAACCCTACGATATATATTGTGATATTCTTCTTCCTTTTCAGTGATTTTCTTCTTTGTTTTTTCTGATTTTCTTATTTTCTCGGATTTTCTTTTTGTTTTTGGTATTTTCTTTTTTTTTTTTTTTCATTTTCTTTCTTATTTTTTGTGGTTTTCTTCGTTTTTGGTGATTTTCTTCTTCATTTTCTCGGATTTTCTTCTTTGTTTTTGGGGATTTTATGTTTTTTTTGATAATTTTCTTCTTCATTTTTAGTGATTTTCATCCTTGTTATCAGTGATTTTCTTCTTTTTCTGTGATTTTCTCCTTCGTTTTGGATGATTCTCTCTGGTTCGTTGCTCATTTTTCAATGTTGTTACCAGCAACTGTGTGTCAGGTACCCTTGAAATTAGACGAGAACACATTGAGTTCATTTTCCTCCCTACGTTGCAGGATCTACGATGTGATTGTGCACATGTACATTGCGACGATGATGCTCAAACAATATATTGTGCAGCTCTAACGTATTTTCATTTTTTTAGTATGTTATATGGGAAATTACAAGACCCCTACATAATTCTGTCAGTTTTCAGGCCGTAGAAAATCCACCCCGTCTTTGATTGATTGATTGGTTTATTTTGGGTTTGTGCACTCTATGTACAGTGTTGTTTTAATTCACAATAACAGAAATAGCATAACACACACATATATATATTATTATGTGTACACAAATATACATAAACATATACAATAATTCACTGCCATAGTGGCCCAAAAGGGAGTGAGAAGAAGTAAAACTTATTTCCTCCCACCCCCAGTTTCACTACTTAAACTAACATGGTCGCATTTATGTGAATAAATTAGTTATAAACATGCATTAGTACACCAAAACTAACTTTAACAAAACATACAGAACACAAATGTACTCAATAAAGAGAAAAATACTAATAAAACACAACAGATTATAGGCACCAAAATGAGTAATGTAAATATATATAGTAAATAATGTCAATGAATAAAGTAAAAAAATAAGTGAAAAAGCAAAAAAAAAAACAAAAACACACATTTAAGATAAATTAAAAAAAAAAAAAACACCACACGATCTTCAAAGCCCTTCATGTCTATATTTTTTTAAGACCATTTCTTTGCATTCATTCTGTATTGCATTATATGGGCTGTCAGCCGGATAATTTATTTGTCGTTATGTAATACTTACAGACCTTTTAGTCCAAATATGGTCTCCTCTGGTTCCAAAAAGCCAAGATGATCTGAAATGTCTACTCAAAGACCCTCAAAGTTCATTTCATCTCTACTCAACTATTAGTTTCTAAAATAATGTTATGCTCCCCCATTACAAAGGGAGTTCTACATGTTTTTTTGGGTGTTTTTCATTGTCTGCATATTACATCTTTTTTTTATGTTTTTTTTTCAGGAGGACTCGACGAGAGAACCAGACACACCCTCTCCTCAACCGGAGCCATGTGACGAACCCATGGAGGAATTTCATCCAGAGGCGTCAGACCGCCGTGAACCGGAAAAAGACGATGAGGCTGAACCCACGGAGCCTGAGGCAGGAAGTGGGAGTGAAGACGCAGAATGACAAATGCACTCAGAATGAATTAACATTTCTAGACATGCAAACACCCTACCTTTTTGTTTTCACCTTTTACGACAGAAAAACCTTTTTGTATCAGTAGAAAACACTTTTGATGGAGAAAAGATGTATTTGAAAGCGTTCCTTATGCCTTTATGTGGAGATGACCAGTAAATAAAAAAAACTAACTTCTGTCTGTTTGCTTGTTTTTGACAGTGTGATTTGTTCTTCTGTTTTCGAGGTGAAGGTTGCATCATGTAATGGGCTGTTTTTATGCAAAGTTTTCCTGCAATTACATCAGTGTTTTTCAACCTTGGGGTCGCCTGAAATTCAAATGAGGTCACCTGAAATTTTTAGCAATATTAAAAATAAAAAAAATCCTAATATTTTTTAATGATTTAGTATATATTTCATCATAATAAAAACACCACACACTTTTTCTAATAAAAATCAAGTTAAAATAAAGTTTGTGATTTAATATCTGAGAGATCATATTTTGAGTGTTCAGTATTAATGTTCACCCTTGTATATTCAAGCTCCACTGACTACATATTCTGACCAAGGAAAAAAAATTCTCCCTTTATGCAGTAATTTACACCTGTTTTTTTCTGCCTTCATCCATAATAATATACATATAGACTCTAAATGTCACCTAAAAATAATGTTTATTTATAGCATAGCAAACTATTACATGATCAAATCATTAATTTTGGCAAAAAAAAAAAAAAAGTCTCCGTTTTGAATGTCTGGGGTCACCAGAAATGTGTGATGCTGAATTGGGGGTTACAGGCCTTAATGGTTTGGAACCACTGGATTACAACCATTGGATTTGGTACAGCTCACATGTCATTTCAAGCCAAACTAATGCATAATCAATGTGGAGAGCATCAAATGGTTTCAGTAGTAGTTTCAATAGTTGCTCTAGGTTTTCTGTTTTTTGTACACATACAAGTCCAAAATGATGTGAACCAGCTGAGCACTGAAGTCTTCCCAAACCTACAGAAAGTTATAACTCACAAAACATGATTATTTTAAATGAATGGAAAACCTTGTTATTTACTCGTAAATTCACAGAAAACACACACAAAACTTTGTGTGTGTGTGTGTGTGTGTGTGTGTGTGCGTGTGTGTGTGAATATGGCATCTTTTATTTGGTTGTTAGCACTAAAGTAATAACTAGTTTCAGCACGGAATTTCCACTAGGTGTCGCTGTCTCATTGTAGAACTTTCAACATGAACCAAGACCCAGAAAACTTGACATTTTTTATTCTTTATTTAAAAACTAAATTTTTTCATGCGAAGATCCCTTAAAATTCTTACTCAGTAAATCTGAAATTCTTTTAATCGTCACCAATCCAAATTTATTAGCTAATGAAAAATATATAATTAATTACTTTAGCAAAATACTATTTACATAAAATATGGCAAAAAAAAAATACCTTCCTTCTACAAATTCAAAATAACAGATCTCAAAACATATTGAAACAACACTGAAAATTTGAAAAAGAAAAACAATAATCAAAACATTGAAATTATATCATAATTTTAAATTTAATGAGCAGACCCATGTGTTGTGTTATTTTATTTTTGTCTTTTGTTTTTGTCTTTGTTTTAATTTTTCTGATCTATAAATGTGTCAACAATGTAGCTTTGTATTACTTGTACTTAGATTGTATGTTTAAGAAGGGTTAATAATACTTCTGCTGCGTTGGGTTTCTCATTAACAAATTTGCTTGCATGATGTGAAATTTTGCAAATAATGAAATGAGGTTAATAATAAACAATTTCTTATCATGTAAATCATTAACAAACAAACTAAATACAATATATTCAATTTTGAGGTTTAAATTAATCATCAATTTTCCATTTAAAAAAAAAAAATATCATACCAACAAATTTTATTAAGTGAACATTCCCAAAACAGATGAGCTAACGTTTTAACATCATTGTGGAAAAAAAGAACAAATAGGGTTGACATTTATCTTAACCATAATTTAATTAATTGGATAACAACTAATTTTAGAATGAAAGCTGTTGTCAGAAACGCATCAGAGTTTGTCGTCTTTGCTTCCAACATCTCTGGCTGGACTTTGGCCTCTTCGGAGATCTCGCGAGAACTCGGCGAATCACATCATTGGCCGTTGCAAGAGCAAGAGTTAGGTTTGCGTGCAACTAAAAAATGTACTGTTTATGGTGAGAAGTACTATCGTATTTCCGGTTGTCCGGGTACATGTCCTATCGACAACAGTGGACAGAGTCTGTGGGGTGTTATCGGTTCGATGAAGGCCGTTATTCTCGCCGCCGGGTATGGAACCAGGCTCCAGAGGGACGTGGAGGCTGACAGCAGCGGGCGGTTCGCTCACCTGTCCGGCATGGCCAAGCCTCTGCTGCCGGTGGGACACCGAGCCCTCATATCCCACTGGGTCCACGGCCTGACCGCCTCCGGCTGCGTGGACTGCATCTATGTGGTGGTACGTGGGTTTATCAGTATATCTGTGGTGAAAAGTTACTGATCCAAAGTACAAGTTTGAAGTACTTGCAGTTTGTTGTTCTTCTTAATTTAACTTTAACCAAGTGTAAATTCCTCCCATCCATCATTTCCTCATCTACCTCCTGTAGTGCTCAGCATAAATGACTACACCCCATTTCAAAAGTAAGATATTAATCAATATTTCTAGTACTTTTTTTTTTAATGGACAAAATGAGTTTTATAGTACATTTCCTCAACAGAGAACATAAGTTGTATAGTGTCTTATAGAAAATGTTGATTCTCAAGGGAAACTAAAGGTTTTATGTCAAATCTGTTAAGGTGTACTCATTTATGCCGAGCACTGCATATTTAACACTTATTTTGAGGGACAAGATTTCAGTGTAAAACATAGAGGCTGTAAAATATGTTGCCTAGAGCAGTGTTTCTTAACCCTGGTCCTCAAGGCCCAGTGTCCTGCATGTTTTGGATGTTTCCCTCTTCCACACACC
>JAPTGZ010000015.1:3432742-3448687 GCA_029814645.1 Fowleria isostigma | reverse complement strand
TGTGTGTGTGTGTGTGTGTGTGTGTGTGTGTGTGTGTGTGTGTGTGTGTGTGTGTGTGTGTATGTATATATATGTATATAGACATAAAGGAGTAATCCCCAACAGATTTATCTTTAGTTTTCTTTGAGAATAAACATTTTCTATGGGACAGTATACAATATATCATGTTCTCAGGTAAAGAAAATGTTCTATAAAACTCAGTTTTGTACAAACTTTTTAAAATTGTTATGTTCATTGAGATATTGATTAAAATCTTACTTTTCAAAGGGGTGTACTCATTTATGGTGAGCACCGTATACATATAGACATACTTACATATACATATATATATACATATATACACACACACACATATATACATATATATATATGTATGTGTGTGTATATATATATATATATATACATACATATGTATGTATGTGCACTAGTGATTGTTGTAGTCTACCACAAACGCACGCGCTCCTACCCAGCTGCTGTGCGCGTGGGCGTAAACAGGTAAAGGTAAAACATTCCAAACAAAAGCTCACCGTTCCCAGCACAGCAACAGTTTAAAGGATTACTCGTGACATCGCTAACAATTGCTCTCTTTTCCACCGAGGTGTGGTCCACGCTGCCTTTATTTCTTTTTGGATTTTTGGAGCGCGTGTGCGGTAGGACACCCATGCTTGTTTTTGACAAATGTAAATAATGGTGTCACGCAGTCACGTGACTTGCGTGAGTATATTCGAGGCGGGACGTAAACACAGCAGCAGCAGTCAGTGCTGAGCAAAGCGTCAGCTGGATGCTCGCTGGATTCAGCTCCTGCCTTTGTCATTTTGAGACGAAATAGCCTTTTAGGCTATACAATTATTTCTTTCCAACTTCAGCTACAGTGCTAGCTAAGTTTGGAAAGGCAAAAAGGGGAGAACCGCCGTGCTCTGTTCTGCTTTTGTGTGCTGGTCGACGGTTAGATGCTGCATTAGCCCTGGTCGTCCACCCTACATTACAAAAGAGCGAACAACGTAAAGAAAAAACAACACTGACCTGGTTATTTTTGCTTTTCTGAGAACTAAAAAAAAATGGATAACTCTGGACCCAAGAAGACATGCTGTGGTAGGTTTTCTTTCCTTATTTGTTTAATGTCGCCTTAGTGACGCGTCCTCAATGAGGGTTAGGGGCTAATAGTATATTAATTCTGATAATGTGTGTATATTTTGCAGAATCTATCCGAGACTTCTTCACTTCAGCTAAATTTCTTATTTACATGGGCCATGCACTGTCAACGTGGGTAAGTGAATTATTTAATCATATTAATAATGACCTATATTCTATTAAACACGTCTAAATAATATACCTTTGTTGTGTTGACGGGCTCCTTATGTGGGTTTTTAGAGCAAAACCAAATATGAACTAACATAAGCGTGTTATTGTTAAATTAGATGTCATTATTACTGTTATTATAAGACAGATGACATGTTTTGGTCGTGTAGTAGTACTGTTCAGTACAAATAGCTCCTGTGCCAGTGACTGAAATGATGTAAATAGAGGGCCTTTAGCTTTAGCTTTGGTAGGAAATTGATTCATGTACAGGTTTTCAGTAAAAGCCTACAATAGCTAAAGGTTAGAGTTAAACAGTTCTTGAATAGTGTAACTGCAGAATATTAAAAACAGGTTTAGAATAATTGCTTTTGCCAAAAAATTTTCTATTGCCTCCTGTTACAAAAATCTGTCTGTCACCACAAGCTGACATTGGTAAACTGTTGCATTTGTGTTTTTGCAAAATTGTGGGTAATTAATACATTATATAGTAACAGTTCTAGAAGTTTCCCCAGCGTCCATGTTGCACAGCAATTTGCAGAACTCAGAGGGTTAGCACAAAATATTGAATAATTATTTGCTTATTGTTTCAGTTCAGCATTAGTACAGATGTGTATGAGAAATTCACAGTTTGGGAAAACACCATTCTACAGGTTCATCTGCCCAGCACTAGTTAGATTTTCACACCTTGAAAGCAGAGAATGTTGTTATTTATACAGCAGTTAAACTACATATATTGTGTCCCCAACATGGATGTGTTAAATCAAATTTAATTTCAGATTATAAGTAAGAAAAAAATTATCTCTCCAGGGTGACCGAATGTGGAACTTTGCCGTAGCCGTCTTTCTGGTGGAGCTGTATGGGAACAGCCTGCTGCTCACAGCAGTGTATGGTCTAGTGGTGGCCGGCTCCGTGCTGCTGCTGGGGGCCATCATCGGGGACTGGGTGGACAGAAATCCTAGACTTAAAGGTAAAATATTTATGTAATATATAAAAATTGTTTTGAGTTTTTAACATGACAAGTTGTTTGTGAGAAAAAATGTACAAAGGTCTTGGAAATTGATGTGGTTCCTTTTTAAAGGGTAATTGTTTTACTGTACCATGAATAATATATACTCATTCAGTGATTTGTTGTCCTATTTTCTCCCCCTCTACTTTCATAGTTAGATAAACCTCTTGTGGAATGTTTATCCATAAGAATTTTACAAAGACAGTTTTAGGTCAACTCAGGTTACAGGAAATATGAAACTGTCTTGGAGAAGCACTCTAATTAAATAATTGATTGGACAGAAGTCTGTTGTTTTTGGTCAGACTGGTGTCATTAATGCTCTTCATGGTGTTTCTACAGTGGCCCAGACTTCGCTGCTCGTCCAGAACAGTTGTGTCATAGTTTGTGGGATCCTCCTGATGGTTGTTTTCCAGTTCAAAGAACAGCTTGTGGAGCTTTACAATGGATGGATTCTGGTAAGATCGGCCTTCTGCTGTCTCTGAACAGGGTTGCAGTTTGAATATGATCTAATGAGAGTTGTCACATAAATGTTTTACACTTTTTCCTTGAGCACAAGCCACTGACCCCAGGACTGAAACCAGTTACCTACCAATATGGACTTCCATGCCAGTGTGATTTATGACCACTGAAACAGCTCTTATACACGAGAGTAAGGAGTGCACTGCACTCAACACACAGAGGACCTTTGACTGTTCCACTAACTTTAAGCCATAACAGTTCTTTAGTAACGTGTATGAAGTCATTAGGCCAATTTACAACACATTGTTTACTTTAGTCCTCTCAATGATTGTCTTTACTAATGTTAACATGTAGTGTTACTTGCTGACGTTTCATTAGAATGACATAAATTGTAAATAAAATGTCAAAAGAAAATGTGAATTAAAGTTTAACCTCGGTAGATTTTCATCAGTAGTGGTGAAAACCATGTTTTGAAGCCATGTTACTTCACAATCTGCTACTTCTTTTGTTATTGATTTAATTTTGACACATCCCAAACGGTTCATGTGATTTGGTTGTGGTTAGTTTTTACCTTAAATTTATTACATGACTTTATTGAAATCAACTTAAGCAATCAAATAATTTATATATGTATTTTTTATATTAGTGATTTATGAAGTAAATAGTTGCGTAAAAGGATTTTGTTTTGTTTAATAAGAAAAGCTTTTTCTCAGAATGTCAAATTTGCTTTTTTGTCAAGAAAACTTTTTTTCATCATAGCATGTGACGATGTTACAGTAGTATAAGTGGGAACTTGTTATTTTAAATAATATTTTGTAGTCACTAAAAAATACTATACTTTATTGATCCCAAAACTGGGAAATTGGGTTGTAACAGCAGCAGCAAGACAGGTTGTACAATAATATAATAGAAGACTGAAGAACAATGTGCAAAATATACAATAAAGAGAAAAAAAATCACTGTACAAATAACATTAGTGTAGCAAATGAGATTGATAAGAGTGAGTTAAATAAACATACAGCCATATAATTTTACATCAGGTAGGTGCACAATTAATTGAATATTTGTCAACTATCAAACCCACAGTTATTTTTTATAATCAATGGATCCTTTGAGTAATTGTCTGAGGTGAAAAAAACTCACTAATTTTTGATTCCAGCATCTTAAGTCTCTTGTGAATATTTCCTGGTTTCTTTTCTCTTTATGTATGACTCAACTGAATACCTGGAGGTTTTGAGAATGTTGCCTTGGGCTTTGTGAAAACACTTTCTCATCACTTTCTGACATTTTATAGACAAAACAATGAACCCAATAACTGAGAAATGTAACAGGAGAATTAATAGACACTGGCCTTCTCAGTAGTTGCAGGCAGTGCAGTCCTCTTCAGTTGGCCAACCTGGTGTCTGTGTTTTGGAAGGGGCTTGTTTACGCTTGTTGAGCTATGTGGTTTCATCACAAACATTCAGACCATGTTCTGCAGCTGCCTGACCAAGACCTAAGGTTGCATACCCGGCAGATTTCTGTCCAGTATGCAAGTCTAGTTAGCATGGTGGTTGAAATACAAAAGCCTTTCTGTTGGGGGAATGTCTCCTGCATATGTGGGCCGCCATCTCATTTCCAGTGAAAAAAAAAGGGTTTAGGGGTGGGAGTGGAGGGTCAGGGAGATCTGTCATGTGAGAGAGTTTAGAGGGAAGTCCATGTCAGAGCGTAAGTGGAGGTGGAGAGATTTTGGTGAAACAGGAGATCCAGTGTCTGTTTTAAAGGCTGTGTAGTCAGCAGGTTCTTCAAGGCCAGTCACATGACACAGAGAAAAGTGCTCTAGCCTGTTATATGGCATTAGAAGCATTTTCCTGTATTGCAAGAGGATGCCTTTAATTTAAAAAAACAAACTTTTTTTTTTTTTAGTTTGCATAACAGTCACATTGCAATAGTTGAAATTAAGATCATAGTTATAACTTAACATCCACCATTTTTTGTGGAACCTTAACTTAAAGGCTTTAAACAGATTTATAAAGCCAAAATGTTTGTATGGAGCAACTTCTAGTTTCTTGTTTAACCTATGACTGAAACTCAAATTGCAGTCTCAGTTCCAGTTCATACTGTAAGAGAAATTTCTCAATTACAAAGCAAAGAAAAGTACTAGTAACTAACTGGAGGGGCTTTCACCATATGCTGATGTGAAATTTCTCAAAGACCACATACAAAACTACCAATCTGCTTCTTAATACTTTCCAGTTTCTCTGTATGACCTAATGTCCCTCATTCTGTTTTTCAGACAACCTGCTACATTCTGGTGATCACCATTGCCAACATTGCCAACCTGGCCAGCACAGCCATGTCCATCACTATCCAGAGGGACTGGGTGGTGGTTGTGGCAGGTCAGGACAGCAGCAAGTTGGCAGGTCAGTGTTTTTTAACAGCTGCAGTTTTATCGTCAAATGTAGGCCTCTCGTGACCCTGTTATCAGAGTTGTTCACTGGGGCAGACTTTGAACTCCGGATGCTGACTCACTCTCGTTTTTACATTTAATGTTCCAGCAGTTTTGCCCCTGATTGTTATAAGCTATTTAAAAGATTTCCTCACATGTTACAAAGTGAACTTGTTGAACTTTTCCAGTCAGTTGTGTTATGTGTGTTGTAAAGTCTCCCATCACATAAATATGAAACTGACCAAAATACAAATAGAAATGTTCTGAATTAACAGCATTCTCATTTTTGATCAAACAGACATGAATGCCACAGTGCGGATTATTGACCAGCTCACCAACATCCTGGCTCCCATGCTGGTGGGTCAGATCATGGCTTTTGGCTCCCATTTCATTGGCTGTGGCTTTATCTCTGGCTGGAACCTGTGCTCCATGTGTCTGGAGTATGCACTGCTCTGGAAGGTCTACCAGAAAACTCCAGCCCTGTCTGTAAAAGCTGGCCAGAAAGACCAGCAGCAAGAACTGAAAGACCTCAGCCCCATGAGAGGTACCTCGTGTTTTATATCCTTAAAGTTTATATTGAACGATAATATCCTGGTAATGTGGCTGGCCCTTACTGAATAGTGAACCTAAAGTTAGTCAAGCAGGTTTTGATCAGTTGGTTGCAATCAAATAAATCTTCGAAACTCCAAAGGAAGCATTTTCATTCAGTTACCCAGTCAGTCCCAGGCAGATGTTATTGTAAATATCTGATCAGAAAAATGTAGCAAAATGATAAAAACAAAATCCTAAGCATGCAACTAGTCAACTAAACACTGGAAGTTACAATTACCATTCAACGAGGGAAATCTGTAGTTTGGTGTAACCCTCCCTGGTAGAGGGTTTTAATTAGGGCTCAACTAACAAGGATTTTAATACTTGATTAATCTGTAATTATTTTAATAACTAATCATCAGATAAACACAAAAGACTCAGTTTCCTAAAGATCGGCATTTAACCCAAAACAAAATAGGCTGCAGACAAGTCACTAATGATTACATCCCTGCAATGGCTTTGACTATACTTAACGAACACTAGACTTGTTATGACTAGAGACTAGCAAGCTGTAGTCGTCAACCAGCTCTAGTTATAGGCTATCAAACCTTTGTTACATAGGTAACGTTAGTCTAGTGGACTGATAAATGGAGATGGATGAAAACGTTATATTTACAATGATAGAGTCTAATTAGCTAGTGGGCTTAAGTAATCATGACATGTTGGCCAGCTTAAGCTAAGTTTAAATTATGTTCCCAGTGGCCACAGCAGATCCGTTTGCCTGAAACATACTGCGCCGTGGGATTTTGGCCATTTTTTCCTCCGTATTCAAGTTTTTTTACCTAAACTACGTTTGGTCCAAACGGGGCTGCTGGCATTCGAAGCCTCAGCCATGTTAATCTGTGTTTTCTTCTGTTACACTATACAGCGTGTATACACCTCAATACTAACATGCTCAAGACCCAACAACTCAACCGCCAAATTTGTTGCTAACTCTTTTAAGAATCAATTTGGATCAGTTTCATCGACTGGTTGTTGCAGCACTAGTTTAATTGCTGCTGTAGTTTTATTGTTAAGTCCACTCAGTCATCTTTCTGCTCTTTTCAGATATGGAAAATGGTCAGAGTCCTGAGGAGTCATCTCAGCCACTGATGAATGACACTAGAGTGGTGTCGAAGCCTGATGATCCCAAGCATCATGGCTGTTGTCATCAGGTCTCTGAACCACTGCGCACCTTCAAGGCTGGATGGGTGGCGTACTACAACCAAAACATCTTCTTTGCTGGCATGTCCCTGGCATTCCTGTACATGACAGTGCTGGGTTTCGACTGCATCACCACTGGTTATGCCTACACGCAGGGCCTGAATGGCTCTGTGCTCAGCCTCCTGATGGGGGCCTCAGCTATCTCGGGCATCTGCGGCACCGTCGCCTTCACCTGGGTTCGCAAGAAGTGCGGCCTGATCCGCACAGGCTTCATCTCCGGCGTGGCCCAGCTGTCCTGCCTTATGCTGTGCGTGGTGTCAGTCTTCACTCCCGGGAGTCCCTTCGATCTCAGCGTGTCGCCGTTCCAGGATATTTATGCTCACCTGATTGGAGAGAAGGTGCTGCCTGAGGCAGACCACAGCCTGACGGGTGTTCTCTCCAGTGGAAACACTACGACTCCTGCACCAGCTGAAGAACTGCCTCCTCTCCAGTCCTACATGTCTGTCAGCCTGCTGTTCGCTGGAGTCATTGCTGCTAGAGTTGGTGAGTAACATTTGGACGCACAAGACTTAAAGAAAAGTAAGATGTTAACTTAATTCTATGATGTTGCCTGGATTGCAGACACACAGTGCTCAGCATAAATCAGTGCACCCCCTTTGAGAAGTAAGATTTTAATCCATATCTCAATGAACATAAGTAAGTTTCAAAAAATTCAGACAAAACTGAGTTTTGTAGAACATTTCCTTAACTGAGAACATGATATGTATATAGTGTCCAATAGAAAATGTTGATTCTCAAAGAAAACTAAAGGTTTTGTGATAAATCTGTTAGGGGTGTACTCATTTATGCTTGAGGACTGGAAAATAATACACAGCAGAAAAAATGATAATAATCAAGTTTAAAGTACACAAGTAGGAAATGTTCAGAGTATCATGTATAAATCAAGTTCAGACTGGCAATTAGAACTATTTATTGAGGTTGGAGCTATTAATTGTTCATCCTGTTGACATGTTTTTACTTCCTTTAACACAATTACACGTATTTATTTATGAAGTTATGACTTCCTGAAGATGATCGAAGGAGACTGTAAAATATAGTGAAGCCCATGGGTTTTTAATGAGTCAGAATTTTCTACCGGATCTCCACAGATAGGAGAGCAACATCTGTGACCTTCGATACCAATAACGTTGCCTGATAATTTCAACTTTGCTACTGTTTATTGTTTAAACAAGGCTGTAAAAATAGCATCGGGGCTGACTGTTGATCTCCCTTCTCCCTGCAGGTCTGTGGTCTTTTGACCTGACCGTGACCCAACTCATCCAAGAGAATGTGATCGAGTCGGAGCGCGGTGTGATCAACGGTGTCCAGAACTCCATGAATTACCTCTTAGACCTGCTGCACTTCATCATGGTGATTCTGGCTCCAAACCCGGAGGCCTTTGGTCTCCTGGTCATCATCTCCGTCTCCTTTGTGGCTATGGGTCACATCATGTATTTTCGATTTGCCTTCAAGAGCCTGGGCAGCCGTCTCTTCCTGTGTTGTTCGCCAGAGCAGAAGGTGGAGACGGTAGACAGCCCCTCACTTCCTACCACTGTCTAAGACTGTTAAAGAGACTCAGTTCTGGGTACATATCTGTCAGGTCGTTCCCTAACCCTGGCTCCTATATAGCAAACTAACATCCTTTCTTGTAGCAGAAAGCTAATGCTAACATTAAAGGTAGAGTAACGTAACACGCTATGCTAAGCCATTAATAAAGCATTAATCATCAGCAGAAGTAGGTGAGTAGTAAGGTTGTAGTCAGATAAAACTAACACTGTTCAGTTTAAGGCAGGGTTTATTCTGTGTTTTGTCTGGGAGTCAGATGAGATCAGCCTCTTGCCTGCAGGTCTGGTGCTTTCATGTATACATGTACTATGATCCATCACTTCGAGGCTCACAGCCCTCTTTTGGGTCTAGTTTAAGATGTCAAGGGAGATTCTCCTCGTAAAACCCTGGATCTAGCTGAGAAAAAACAACAATGTAGAGGTGCTTCAGCTGATCGGAGGGCAAAATGGAGGAGGAATGTAGGAGGGAACCTCGTCAGCTTTTCTCAAACAGGCTCAAAGCAGAGCGCTCCATTCGCCAATGCTTCTCAGTGACCTCACTAATGCTGTAGCTGCTTTCTCTAAGAACCTAGAGTTTCTATTTGTACAAAGAGCAGGTTGTGGATATTGTTCTCCTGCAGTGGAACAAAGGTTCTACTTAACACATACTGGGATCTAGTCTCTTTAATATGTGCTTATAAGGGTTATGCAATTGTATTTATTCAGGCAACGTAGGCAGTGATTTTTATTTTTTATTTTTTTATAACTGTATCATCAGTATTGGGCTGCGCTCTTGCAGTTGGAGCCATACGACGTTAATGTAGTGGTATGTACCCTTGTCAATAACATCTCCCTCAGTTACCAAAGTCAAAGTCCACGTGTGGCGTAAAAGGAAGTGAGGGAAACCAGTTATCTATCCGAAGCATTCCAAATATCTATTTTTACATCGGGTGGCAGTAGTTGTGTAGGTTCACTCTCATATATCATTACCTGAGAATATTTCTAACACACTTAAGTGAGGCTTCAGTTTAGTTTTACATATAGTCGACTTTTTTTTTTTTTTATTAGTGTCATTGTGTCACCTTTTCATTTTTTATGTTTTGAGTTGTCTGGGGTGATTTTTTTTTTTTTCTTTTCCCAAACGTGATTGTTGTTACACAGGCACTTTAAGTGATTGACGTCAGTCATTATTGTGTGATCAGGCATTTGATCAATATTTTTGCACAAGGCTCAAATCCTGACTCCCTCTGTCCCTAATGCACAATCTTATATCAATCAGTTTACTAGTTTCTCTGTTAGTTTGTTCAGGTGCTGGGAAGTTGGAGGGGGGTGGATTGTGGGTAAAACAGGCACATATTGTAACATTCAGCACCGCATGTTTGAACAGAGTAACTGTACCAGCTCTGAACCAGTCAAAATACACCCCAACTTTACCTCAGATGTTTCATCAAAATGTCAGCCAGGGAGCTGAGTCAGCAATCCTTATCTCATCACTGCTTCAGACTGCCAAGAGGACCTAGACCTGGGCCTGGACCATGTCATAGGTTTTTTTTTTAGTGCCATTAGTTCCAGCAGAGGTGAAAATGTTGCTCTTGGCTCTACATTTTGTCATCTATGTTGGATTCAACTTGGTTTTACAAATGCCCCTTTTCCACTGCACCTTTCCAGCGCGGCTTTACTTGACTATACTCACTTTTAATGTTTTTCCACTGGGGGTTGTACCTGCTACAAGTATTATTTTTTTTCATACCACCTCTGGATCGGTTCTATCCAGGCTGAGTCTATACAAAATTTCACTGCAGGCCACTGATTGGTCAGAGGGAGACTCGTCAAACATACACAGGGCGTAACGCAAACACCGATCAGAGTGATATCGGAGAAGATCTTCAGCCTCTTTTATTCTCTATCATTTTACTTGTGTCTCGGTCCACATAAACCACACCATTTATTGCAACATCTATTGTATATTAGGCATTAGCTTAGTGGACGTTGTCTCTATCAGCTTTTATTCGCTGGTGTTCAGCTTCGTACTCCCGCATTGGCTTTTAGAACTTTACTTTTCAGCCATGTTTTGTGTCTTCACTTGTATCCGTTTCTCTGTCGTTTCATCTTTTAATAATAATAATAATAATAATAGGAATAATTATAATGTATTAGATTTCTATAGTACTTTTCGAGGCATCCAAAGCGCTTTACATTATTGATCCATTATTCATTCGCTCTCACATTCACACTCTGGTGGTAGTAAACTGACAGAAGTACCCTCCGACCACCACTGAACATTCATACGCCAGTGTGAGTGACATTGGAGGTGGGTGGGTGAAGTGTCTTGCCCATGGTCACAATAGCACATGACTAGGACAGAGCAGGATTCGAACCACCAACCCTTCGGTTATTGGATGATCCACTCTAAATCCTGAGCCATGGCCACCCTCTCATAAAAAGCCAAGACCGAGCAACACATACAGCAGAACCTCCATGTCATCCATTGTCCTTACTGTTTACTCATACCAAAATTTATGTTTCGAGTTTCGACACCTCTAACCACGTCCATGTCGTTCATGCCGAAGTGATACCGCAGCAGTGGAAAACTGATGGCGTTGTAGCAAACCATGTAGAGCCGAGCCGAGCCGAACTGGTACAATGCAGTGGAAAAGGGGGGAAAAAGTGTGCAAACAATGTTTGCACATAATACCAATGAAGATATTTGGCAGGTTAAAGGTCCAGTGTGTAAAATTTAGGGGTCTCGAAGTGCACAAATATGTAATTAATAATCCAGTGTCTAAAAGTTTAGTTAACGTTAGTTAATGAGCTAACCTAACCTACAAATTTGTCAAACTGAGGTAAAATTACAGCTAAGGTTTTGATTCGAGTCCTAGTTTATCTAATTTTCTGTTACTATCCTGTATAAGACAAAACAGACATGTTTTTACATAAGGCGAGACACTACAGGTGAATAGGGTAAAATTTTAAAATAATAGATATCACCATGAAACTTCCTCAGTTGATTACTTACACAAGTATGAAACAAAAATGTATTACAGTTTCTTGAAATTTGTATGTTTAACTATGCAAATTAGGCATTATCTCATTAAATATGTGTGATTTTTGCATATATTTTCAGTAGATAGACCTGAACATATGATAAAGCCAGGTGCGAAACATTTTTTTGTTTTGTTTTGTTTTGTTTAAATGCAAGATGAAAAAAAAAATAGGGATTTCAGGATATCTGCTTTCATTACCTAGGAATTCAAAATACACTGTTCATAGCCTTAAAAAAAAGGTTTTTCACCCTATTTTTTTTAAATTAAAATGTTGCATAAATCAGGCCAGAAATGGTTAATTAATAAATCCCTCTGTAAATATCTTCAGAATACTATTAAGTATATAATGTATAATTTGGTGTATATAGGTGATACCGGTCATGACAGACTTCAGTAAACAGATGAAACTCGGCATGTTGCGTTGGAATACTAATTTCTTGGTAAATTAGGGAGACACTTACTGCTGCAAGTAAACAAGCTGTAATAAAATAAACATCTTAATGAATATTTTCAACGTTTTCTTTATAACAACTTGAAAGAATACACACTGAAGGAGTAAATTTGCCCAAAATCTCAAAACTGACCACTGCATGAAAAATTAATCTTTCTCCTGATGTGTCTCGCCTTAATGAGAATTCGTTTAAATCTTTGATTTCATTACCAGTAAAAACCAAAGATAACATTAAATTAATAGCAGAACTCATATTTCAGATACTGCTGACAGAAGTTGTATTTTCACAAATACACAGAATCACACGTTTTTCTGGTATGGATCAGAAGGAAAAGTGGAGGCTTTTAGTGTTTGCCACCACTACGGGATGGTGAGGAGGATATTTAAACCACAGCTTCACTGGTATATTTTACTAAATATTGCACACTGAACCTTTGTATAATATTGTTTTAGACTTTGCCAGTGAGAAGTCTGAATGAATGTCTACAAAAACAGGAGAACTATGTCCCTACACAAACGATTCAACTGTAATTATATCCTTTCCACATCTGACTTTTCAGTCGCTTAAGCCTTATTTCAAACTCGTTTTGACAGCTGTGAGACGCACACAGGTGGCTACAGCCGGCCTAGCCAGGATTATGGTAAAGTGAAGATTTTTGCTTCAGATGGAAAGGTGTAGAACAAGCACGGGCACTGTTGAGCTGTGTGTGTTTTTATAAAACCTTGAAGAGCTGGTGAGTCACCGGTAACAGTGCTCATTTTTCACAGTCTGCCTTGTTCCACTTGACCTCAGACTTTCTCTGGACACACCAGTAAAACCAGTTTTCCACTGGTTGGTCTGCTCATTCAGGAATATTACACATGGCAATAAACTCTATATTTGTAATGTAAAAAAACAGTAGCTATCAGTCAATCTGAACAATAGGAAAATGTTATAAAAAAAAAACAACAATGTATACTGTTATCGTTTACCGGTACTTTTTTTTTTTACGTGTTTTTATATACATAGTGTTAACATTTGCCAAATTGAGGTTTCTTTAAGATTTTCAAAATTTGTGCATGAAGCAATTACTGTGTTTTATTTGAATACATCTGTATCTCTGCTTTAATCTGACAATATACCTATAAATATATATATATCTGTAAATATCAGTGTTATTGTATATCAGTATATAAAGCATTAAATCAAGAAGAAATCAATCATTTATATGTAGTAATCACACTCCATTGAATATGAAGTTATTGGTACTTCTAATATTGCATGGTGTCTTAAATAAAGAAAACCCTTTATAATTGTGTGTGCTGTATTTGCCTGCTTTCTTTTTGGTTCTGTTTTTTAAATAAATATTTTTATTGAAAACTACAGCGGTGAATTAGGGCCACATACAAAAATAAAATCGCTTGTCACTATGAGAATAAAATAATATTTAGAGAATAAAGTCGTAGTTTAAAAAAAACCCTCATTTAACAAAATAATGTACGTTTATGAGATTAATATAATATTTTGAAAATAAATTTGACAGTTTCCAGTTACAGTGAATGCAACAAGCAAAGCAGCAGCCAGATTGCTGGGACATTATCCCCTCTAATAAAAGTAGGACATTATTTTTTGTGAATGAGTTTTTTGAAAACTATGCCTTATATTATTATGACTTTAATCTCAGAAAAATACAACATTGTTTTTATTAAATGAGTTTTTTTCTATTATGTGACTTTATCCTTGAAATATTATGACTAATTTCAGGAAAGTACGTTATTTTTGTTAAATGAGTTTTTTCTCATTATGACTTTATTCTCAAAATATCATGACTAATCTCAGAAAATTTTAACTTTTATTAAATAATGAGTTTTTCCTCGTTATATTATGACTATTTTCAAAGTATTATGACTTTAATCTCAGAAAAGTACAACATTTTTGTTAAATAATGATTTTTTTCTTGTTATTTTACTCTCAAAATATTACAATTTTATTCTTGTAATGACAAGCAATTTTATTTTCTCATATGGCCCTAATACGTCATGGCACATAAAAGACACAAAATTAAAATTTAAGTGAATAAAAATTTGCCAAATAGATAAATGTCATAGTTATTACTTACTCAAAAAAACATTTCAGAGCCATACTTAACTCTTTTTTTTTTTTTTTTTGCCTGCTTTCTTTAAGGCTTCGACTGCTGCTGTGAAAGGTCACATACCACAGATGATGTAGCTGCTAACTTCCCCAAAGAATCCTTTTTTTTTTCTTTCCGGTGTTAAACTGGCTAACTTTAAGCTGAGCTGGACTCGCTCAACTGGTGAAAAAAAGAGCGACTGATTTGGTTTCACATTTGGTTTCAGCCTGGGGCCCGTTTATGATCCTTCATGAGGCAGGTTTCTGCTTTTCAACAGGTTTACACAGTTTTCAAGATTTGACTGCCGTTTTAATTTTTGGATGTCCATACTCAATATCCAGAAATGAAATATGTCATTATAGTGGATTCATTAGTGTATAATCCCCTAAAAATAAGATCTGGTGTATTAATTATACCCCTGTCCTAGAAATACCAGGAATTCCGTCCGTCCTTCCATCTGAGATTTTTGTCCAACCTATTTCTTCTCACTATTTAGTTTAGTTTTGTACAGATAAAAGAAAACAGACATAAGAAAGATAAAAGAAAACCAATACAGTGCAGCCTTATCTGAAACCTCCACCTCAAGGAAAAAAAAACAAAAAAAACCCAAACATTTATATAGTCAAATAAGATATGAAACTCATGAGCTCAATGAAAGAATAATATATATGGTTTTCACAATAAAGAGAACTTAGTGTACATACATATACATATAAAAACAGTGTTTTAAGACAGGGAGTTTGCAGTAATTAAATAATTCTTTTAACATGACTTAAAACTTTTTATAGTTAAACAGTTATTTGCCATATAGGGAAAAATTGTGCCATAACTTGACTCCCCTAAATGAATAAATGAATTGCTTATTTTGGTCAGCACATCAATCATTTCACTCAATACAACAATCACAAACATAAAAACCAAAAAAAAGAATCGGTTAGAAGTATAAGCTTATTTTATGCTCATCCTGTTCACCTGATCCTCTGCTTACATTCATTTAAATGTGAACATTATCGAACATTCTCATATAACAAAAGAATCAACAACAGTAAAACTTGATAAAAAATGGTTCTCTACTAGTTAGAAGTTTTGGAGGATGGACATTTGTGGATTGCCGTGTTACATAAGAATGAATCTGTGAATTTACCATAAAATAGCTCTTAAAATGCACAGGAATATTTCCTGTATTCCTGTATTTCCTGTAAAGAATATGCAGCTTTTTAAACACCCGTTTATTTTCAAACTGACACCTGTTCTTCATCACTAGGAGATGCACACTGCAAAATGTAATGCTGAAACTTAATTATTTTTTATTTTTGACAAAATTTTGACAATTTCAACAATGTCCAACCGATTTCTCTGATATTATTCACCTAATTATTTTCAAATTTCACACGTTCTTTACATGTGCCTGTTTCCCACTTTTTGCAATTTTTTCTTTTTACAAGTTTTTAAAAATGTTTTAGAAGAGTGAAAGTTAAGACTCAAAATTAATCCCTGGATAGGCAGGCAATCGGTGAACAGAAGGGGCAAAATATTTTGTGACAAAGTGGGGGTATTAACCCTTTCATGCATGAACTATGAGAACCTTGGTCAAAATTTTTTTTTTTTTAGTTTTTTTATTCCTCCTTAGGCATAAAAAAAACAATGCAGTCAAGTTTTTTTTTCATAATTACAAAAAAATGTCCTCTCAACTACACCCTTCATTTAATTCTTGAAGCAAAAAAAAATGTATTTAAAACTCAATTTCAGAAAATGATATAAAAACAATGAAATATATCCATTTTAAATGCTGCTAATCTGATATTTTCTCACATTTTAACATATTCTAAT
>JAPTGZ010000015.1:3291705-3304906 GCA_029814645.1 Fowleria isostigma | reverse complement strand
ACATATATCTCACTTTGACTGTGTCTTCAAATTTGGCACAAACTTTCACTTAGACGTAAGAATGATTAGTGTCCATTTTGGTGGCACAAGTTGAAATTACAAGGTTTTTGTGGCTGAAGCTCAAAGGACTATGTCTTGCTTAAATTCTGTGAAGCCCTGAGGGCAACCTTGTTGTGATACTGGGCTATATAAATAAAACTGAATTAAATATAAAATCAGACAGTTGAAATATTAAAAAAATTGCAATACAAACAAAAGAAATATCCAAAATACTAACATCATATCAGTAAAAATATAATTTAGTAGCATACTGTTGAGCCCTGATTCTCAATATCATCTTAGCATATATATTTGCACACTACTCTTAAAATCGGCACATAAATACTGCCGGTCTGCAACCCTTCTGTCTCTGTTTACCATATAGGCTGCTTCATTTTAAATCAGCTGTGCGTCCCTTAAAAATATTATGTTAATGGTTTAATGCGCTATAATTTCTGCTCAGTAATTTAAATATCAGAGGCTTTCTACAAAAACAGGAAACTGCCTGAGCATAGCTCCGCCCCTCTGGTGAAACCATCCTAAATATGATTCATTAAACCCTCTTCACTCCAACAGTCCCAAAGGGAGAAATCTAGGGGGAAATGGTTGATAAGAACTAGTGGAGGGGGAAAAAAAATATAAAGGCTCACCATCTTCGTTAAGAAAGAGCTTATTAAAGCGCAGGCCACTGGGTTCCTTTCCGATGAAACTGTGCACATACTCCGTGCTGTGGTCATGAACAGCAACAGCGTATTTCAGAGGCTTCACACAGGACTGAAGACAGAAGGGGACCTTGGTGTCTCCTACTGTATGTCTGTAATCAGGAGACAACAGATAACGGTTATCTGAGTAGCTTTCTTGTTTCAGTTATTACAACAACACATAGGAGGGCACTGAAGATCTAGACAAGACGACAACAAATAGATAAGATAATATTGAACTAAGACTGTTGGGTCATTCCAATCCAGCTATTGTTTTTTTTGTCTTTTTTACATTTTCAATTTGAATAATTTGAATAAAGTGTGGGAAAAATAAAACATCACAAAAAGTTTGACAAAAAAAAAAGATTGGTGAAAAAACAAACAAAAAAAACAGAATTAGTAAATAAATTATGCGTATCAGCTCCAATGACGAAACTGCAGTGCTCACTGAATTTATTAATAAAACAAACATGAGTCTTTGACAATCTGTGCTAAATTCTGATTCAAAACTATTAAAATTAATCATACATTTGGACTGAAACATGTCTACTGAGGAACTAAATGTTGCTAACTGATGGATCCATGTCAGAATCAACAAAATCATAGATCATGCAGGGTCACAATAACACGATCATATAACTCTTCTGTATTAGCTTTATCTTTAAGACTTCCTGCTGCATAAACAAACACACTTGTGGAATTTCACAAGTATTTATGAAAGAACAGACTGTGCTGTGTTCCTGCTCTTAACTTGGGATCATCTCCTCTGAACTAGTTTAGGCTTTTCCTCGGAAACACATGGTGTTAACGTTTCTGTGCAGCTTCACAAAGAAGTGTTGAAACATTAATGGCATTTAATTTTTCAAGTAACATTCCTTTGATTCTGTCCACACCTGGACCTCAGAAGAATGATGCTGAAAACCTTTATAATAAAATATCAGAAATAAAATCTCACTCGATTAGCTATGCTTTATGAACACAAATCCAAATGAATTAAGAGCCAGACATCTAACGTCATGATAGTCTGAAGTTTTCATTAATATATCTCAGTTTGTTAATTAGCTGCCTTCTATGTCTGTTTTTCTGATGTTTGTATTGTATGTCACTTTGGTTTGTCTTTATATTTAAATCTTTTTTGTTATAGCTGAAAAATAAATGCAGAATTATTCCAAAGAAGAAACAAGTGAAAAAAGTAAGACCAGCTTACTAGTACTCCCACCCTATTGCACAACACTTGGCCCCTTCTGTTCACTGACACCTTGTCGACCCAGGGATTCATTTGAAGTCTTAACTTTCAATCTTTTCAACCACTTAATAAATAAATAAGAAAAAAGGCCAAAAATTGAGAGAAAGCAAATGTAAAGAATTTAAAAAATTCTAATTCTGCCATCAAACTGCACTGCACCTCTCCTAATGGAAAAGAACATGTGAAATTTGAAAAGAATCGGTTCAACAGTCTTCGACAAATGAATTGGACAAAAATCTTGGATAAAAAGATGGAAAGACAGAAGAACAGACGGAATTCCTGTTATATCTATACAATCCAAATTCACCCTCTGGGGTGGGCGGGGATAGTAAAACCATGCTTGGCTTTCTCTGGTGAAGCCACTGGATGCCATAACATAACCACTAAACCCACAGGACGTGGTTTTAGACAGGAATGCACACAGTACTGAGCTGTTAGTCTAATACTGACTGAAAAATATCAAACATTGACATTGACGTCACAGTAACCCTTTGATGCATGTCCCTGCCCCTGACATGGCTCACCTCTGTCCATCAACTGTGCACAGAGAGACAGCCCACAGGTCTGGACTGAACTTGGCGAGCTGAGGAATGTAGTCTGCAACCTGAAAGAGAGGGAAGGCATGTGAGAAAGAGCAAATGCTGCAGTGGGTGCTCACGTTACACCGCCGACGTCTACCAGGGGTCAGGTTTCAATGCAAAGCTAAAAACCACTGTCACACACAATGACACCACTAGCAGAGCTCCGGACCAATCAGCATGTGAGGATTTGACTGGAAAAATCCACCCTCAGGTCAACTAACAAAGCTATTTGTATATTTCTAAATATTTAATAATAAGTTTCCTCTACTACTGTTCCATCTATTTATCTCTCCCATACTCCAGGATAGGGATTGACATTTGAACAGGGCATCAATACTGAGAAGCTCTACCTGCATGTTTGTATGTTTACATTCACTTTGCAGGGTAGATATATTCGCCACTTTTTCACAGAGATTGCAGAAAAAAGTTAAGATGGTAATCCCATCTTTTTTCTTCCATTGATTAATTTACACAGCCAAGTCAAAGGCGTTACAGAGGTGAGACAGAGTGGACTTTTACACAGGGGGCCTATGTTCCGGAATCAAAGTGGCAATGGTGCATTTTTAAATCCCCTGACATGGGAGAAACAGTAGACACACAGAATGGAGGCACTGGCATGGAGTGCTGCGGCAGGCGCAAGCACAACTGAGCTAGTGTCCACCGCGAACCAAGCTGCGGTGGGCACGAGCTTGGCATCGCTTGTGCCTGTGGCCCAAGGCTTTGCTCATGGCCACTGCAGTCAGCTTCACTGCCCACCACATGGGTGAAAATGGCACATAGCCATGGAATTATGCCAGTGCATCCATATGTGCCAGCTGTTTCTCCCATGCCGAGGGTTGCCTGTCATCAAAATGTCACATCTCGGTTGTGGATTAAGAGGTGTTCCTTTTACATAGCGTTCCGTGATCATGATCCCACCTCTGTCGCAGCTCTGTTACTACCTCCCAAGGCATAAAAAAGCAGCGATAAAGGCGAGCACAAATGATCTACCCATTGTGTTTACACAGACGCCGGTGCGGAAAAAAGGTGACATATTCCTGTGACAGAAGTGCAGCGTAAAAGGGGATAATATTATACTTTTACCCTTGTTAGGTTGTTTGTTTAATCCAATACTGCCCAAGAGAAATTTCAAAACAGTAAAAAAAACCAAAAAAAACCTTCCATCTGGGAAAAAAAGTGATCAGGCCAATTATGTTTTTCTTTAGAAAGGCAATCTCATTTGAGAAAATATATCCAAGTTTGCCTGTCATTATTCCAGCTATTAGTGAGCTAGATTTAACCAATACCATGCTGAAATACAGGAATACATGATGTCCCATTTGACAACTTCTCATCAACAATTTTTGAATAAAAAGTGGATTGGGATGCTGACCTCTAACATAAAGCACAGATCGTTTCATCAGGTCTCTGTAGCATGAAAAATGACAATACAATAAATACTGATAGAATACAATAGATTTTTGTTCAATTAACAAATCATTTCAGCTCTAAAACGCTTCGTAATCTATTCAAAAATTTTGTATGTCACAACGTAAACATATTTTCTTCAACAAGGTGAAAGTGTCGGTCAGCGGAATATTTTTGACATGGCTGACATACAGTCGATGCTTTTCTATGAAGTACTTACTCTGACGGTTCATAACAGGAGAGCCTTTCTCTAGCTGATCCAATCAATACAAATCATTTTCTTCTTTGTAGAAAAAGGATGGAACATCAGAAAGATACTGGATTGGAAATGCGTACTGACTTGATGTCAAAACTCAATGTTTGCTTGAAATCAAGCAGCAACTTTTGACAATCATTGACTTTTGGATGGGAATGAAGATCAAGTTGATGTGAAACCCTGCCCTGAGTTGATGTAAACCAAGAAGACTATAAAAGTAAGCTGATGTCAAAATCCATTGTGGGGTTGACCTAACCCTAACCCTCCAACATCTGATATTAACTGTTTTTCGGGCAGAAATGGAAATTTTAGCTGTATCAAAGCATGACAAACATGGCCAGCTCCTTGGTTTCAATGAGTTTTTCTGTTCTGTTGGCTTGAGCGTTAAGACAGAGCTACCAGATGTTTTACAGCTGACAGTCCAGTTCCTCTGTTGTCAATGTACAAGCTCAGGACTTAAAGTGACTTTCTTTATTCTCTGGCTCCTCTCTTAGCAGCTACAATAACCCAATGTGAATTGTAATCCAGAGATCTACAGCTAAACACAGTCTCCGCTGGTATGTGAAAGTAGCACTAGCACATGGCTGCTGGGAAACCGTGCTGTGATCCATTTAATGTGCTATAGGGACTTTAACATAGATTTTACCCTCATAATTAGGGTTGCAGTCGGGAAGAACAATTATTCTAAACTGGAGCAGAATGTGTCTAGACACTGAATGATATACACCTCTGATCACACCTGAATACAGACTAAAATAAGACTGATGGTTGTGAATCTGAGTGGATGAAATAATGTAATTAATGATTCTGTGTGAGGATAAAAATGTAATGGACCCAAGGACACACCTGTCCTTCAGAGAGATCTCTGGCACTCTCATACAGCTCATCAATATGGGAGGTGAACGACTGGAAATCTGGGATGACGAACTTCTTGCGGAAGGCCTGAGTGAGCAGGACAATGTTGCTCTGGACACACCTGATGAATAAACCACAGACAGCATGCTAAAATACAGACGGCATGCAACTGAGAGAAAAGTTTGTCATCAACATCTGTAAAGCTGAGGACTGACAAACTTCTGTGAATGTAAATAAAGGCGCTAGATGAAGATCTTCATCACAATCACCCACTGGATGGCTTTTAATCCACAGAACACAGCACAGTATATAGTATGAGTGAGCAGTTATAAGCCAGTCGCAGGGTGCAACCATGGACGTAGTATTTATGATGTTATCCATAGGTTGTTAGTGATGTGATGAAGCTCTGGTTTGAGGATAGGGTCAAAATATAGAAGTAGAAACTGTAAAAGCAATTTTCTGAATAATTACGCAATAATTTAAATAAATGTGCAGCAACTGAAATGTAACTCAACCCAAACACCATTATTATTGTGCTCTCATGTGAATTTCTTGAGAAAGAAAGAAAGAAAGAAAGAAAGAAAGAAAGAAAGAAAGAAAGAAAGAAAGAAAGAAAGAAAGAAAGAAAGAACAGTTTTCTCATAATGAGCACAGGGAAGAATAATGTTGATGTTTTTTTTGCTGTGAATGAATGCCATAAATCAGTATTGAATTTGACAAAGTAAATTAATAAAAGTCTGTGATGCTTGAGGCTAAATACAGCAAAACTAAAAAGTGTCACTACTGAAATGTAGTGTAAGGATATGGGATGGAGATGAACCACCAGAGCGCTTACTTCTTGAACAGGTGCCTGTCCAGCGTGACGCCATCTGATGTATTCTTCAGGGTTTCTTTAAGGGTTTCCATGCATTCCTTCAGCCGAGGGTCGCCAGTGCGAAGCCCTGTGGCTTTAAGTGCCTGGAGAACACATCAAAAACATTCATTCATTTAACAATTTAAAGACATAACATGGAAAAGTAAAAGGCATACTGTATATGGGCTGTCCACCAACATAGTCCTTTGAACCTTTTATTTTATAAAATGAATAAAAAACAAAACAAAAAAGAAATTAGCATAGGAGTTGACCTGAAAAACTTACTGTGAGAAATTTATGAGCAGGAATCTTCTCTTGACCTTCTGCAACTGTGTAGAACAGCAAATCCTCCAGACTGGGGAGGATACCTGCATTTCGTCTCCTGTGTTGATGAAAGGTAGAGAAATATGCTCATAAAAAACACAGCAAACAACCAGAATTTCCACCTCAGTCACACATGCCTCTGCAAGGCAGCCAAGTTTCAGTTTACACCCAGGTCAGACCACACTCATGTAGGATTTTAATTAAATGTATTGAAGTTCACTTCAGAATCTTTCATCTTCACTTTCAGATTTTACAGAAGAGAAAAGTGCTAAATAATGGACAAGAATTTGTTTTTTTTTTGGTTTTTTTACAACTTTATCATTTATCCATAACAACAAAATTGGCATCACTAATTTAGGCTTACAAGAGTTGTAGACTTGCCCCCCACCACATCCCCACAAATACACCTACATAAACCCTCATTTATTTTAATTTTTACACAATATAATGTTAGAGTAAAGCTGACAGAATTGGCATTTGAATGAGTTATAACCAAACATATATTTTGCGAAGTCATGTCAACCATAATCAATTTACCAAGGGGATGTTTGCAAAAATAAATAAAAAATAAAAATTGAAAAAAATTGAAAATTCCACCAAAGCACCCTGAAATTCACCAGAATTAGAGAGGTCTTTCGTATAGATGAACAACCAAATCATAAAGAAGAAAAGAAGTCTTCCCTAAATTGGCATGAGACTAGGTTCAAGTGTGCTGGAGGACCAGCTTAGCAGAAAAGCAGCTTTTATAATATAAAAATAGGGTTGATCCAATATCCCATATATAAATGCAGCTAAACTGTACAATTACATCTGCTTCAATATTCACAGTGCACTACATCTTCATGTTACAGTCTATTTCTGGTTTCCTTCATGTCCTATAATGTTTTCAACCAAGTATTTAATGATCAACACCTGTGATTTATACAAGGTGTGTTGGTTGGTAAATGTTGTGCCGGCGCAATAAAGGCTTGCTGATACACAACAGAGATGGCCTTTAGCACAAGCCACAGTAAAACCCTTTTCCAACCTGTGGAGCCAGAATAAATACAAACCTTATCTATATAGTTGTTTTTACAGTCTTATCACATTAGTAGGGGATTTCAGTGACACATTATGGAAATGTTTGATGCAAGTGGACGTATTAGCCACAGAATGGAAGGTGTTTTTGTAAATTGAAGGGATACATACAGCATTATATTTAGTTTGGTTTGTTTTTAGTGCTACCTGATAATGCCTTCAAGTTTTACACAGGGTAAATAAAAGCAGGATACCTGCCTTGAATTCTGGAGTGAAACTCTAGTTCAGCTGTGTGCACTTTTTTGTGTTAGTTTGGATCCAAATGGATAGAAACTGATTGAGGTGGCACTTTTGCAAAATGTTTTGTGTGATGATGACATTTAAGAAAAATAATGGCCTCAGTTCCCTCCGGGAAAATATGCAAGGCTTGACCGACTCCCATTTAAGTACAGGTGGGCCACAAAATGAATAATAGCACCGATTACAGAGTACCATTATTAATTTTTACATTTTGTGACATTTGACTGTGTCAGCAAGATTGCAAGATTCAAGATCATTTTAAATGAGGAAGTGGTGTGTTGACCTACTTTCAATCCTTGAAATGCATATTTTTAAAAACCTTTTAAAAATATTTAAACTAGCAATTATACATTCCATCCAAAAAAAATGTTTTTACTCATTCAGTGCCTCAATAGTAAACATAAATCAGTCATAGCAGAAAACTTTGGACACCATTTGGCCTAGTGCTCATACACAGCACTATAAAACACATGTTTATATGCTGTTTTCAGCCTATTAAATACTGCAGCCCACCTGAGAGACGACAGAGAACAAGTCATAGCAGACTTTCCTTTCACCAAAGCCATGCATTTTTTATGTACATAATTAATACAGTTTAATAAACTCTAAATAGTTATTAATAGAAGGACCAAAATCTTGAGAAGTTCCATCTACTTTGAAATATTGTCCTTATGTGACACTAAAAATCCCAAATATAGGTTAGCGCAGATACTTCTTCACTAATATGACTACACAAACCCAATGGCCTTGTAAAACGTGTCAACTTGCACATAGGTTTGGCGGCATTGTCAGAAATGTGCTAGACCAGGCCTGAATTCCAGAGATTCTCTTGTCCAGCCCACTGTGGTTCTTGGATTAATAAAGCCAACAGCATGGTCTGTTCACACGCTGGTCATCATGACACAGCAGCCTTGCCTGAAACGGAGCAGGCTGGACTTAGTCTGGGACAGGAAAGGCTAGCAAAAAACCCCAAAATTAAAATCCCTGTGTTGCTGTCAAGACAAAGTAGAGATCCAACAAACAGAGCACCTACAGAGTAGACCGCTATGTCATGTGTGCGTTTCAATGCATGTATGTTGTGGCAGTTCCAGTGACTTTTGTCACTGAAGCACAAACATTATAATTTATGTTCAGCGAAGCTCCCAAACCAAGCCTTCTGGTTTTCAGTCATCAAAATCTTATCACTACCACGGGCAGAAGACTGGTCTAAACACATCAATTTAAATATCATTAAATAAATTCATGTCATTGGATTTTTAAACTACCTGTATAATAAAGTCATTGGTTATCAGACTGTTTTAACATAATAATATATGACATAATGTAATTTACTTCAATAAAAACTACAAGTCCAAAAATGCTTGAAAAGTGTTAACTTATTGAATGTGTGGGTCCACATGCAAGTGTTGCCTCGTGAGTAGAAAGGTTCAATCTCAGCTACATACTGAGCCAGGAAAAACCCTGATGACAGCATTTACACAGTTAGGTGGAAATCCTGTCACTTTGAGGCTCATTATTTTAAGTCCTTAAGCCTCTGAGCTTTGTCACATTGTCCTGCAGAGACAAATGTGGCTACACTTGTGGTAAATATGATGTACCATGGGTTCCAAAGAAATGCTTTAAATATTTCCCAGGGTCCTTCCGCACTCTTAGCATAACATCATCCAGTATAAAACCAATGTAAACCCACAAAAAAGTAGCAACATAAAACTCTGACTTTATAAGTAAGGTACTAGATAAAAAAAATACCATCTGAGCTGGATATAGCCTTTAGTCATGTGATGTATGTAAAGCTTTAACTATGTTCCCATGTCAAAACATGATAAAGTAATGTGGCTCCAAAGAGGGTTTCACCATATGATCTGTGGAAAAGTGTGGGCATATCTACTAAAAGAGATGCAACCCACGCTAAGGGCTCATTTATGTTCTACATTAAATACACAGGTGGATATCTTCTGTCAATCCCCTGCATACGTTACGCACATAATTTATCCATTTTCTGGGAGTTTGTGGAGCCGCACCCACATGGAGAATACGGAACAGTACCACGGGGAACAGCGGAGGCAGTGTTGAGATTTGAACAGAAAAATTTCCATAAATAGCGCAACTTGTCAAAGAGTGACTGTGTGAATTAGTGAAAAACTACCAACATATTTATGACAGCTGCTCTTCTCAATATTAACATTAGTATTCACAGTAGTAAAAACTCCTCTGTCATCACCATGTTTGTTATTATTGACTTTCTTCTTTTTCTTAAACTTTACTCTTCTTAGTGGTATTTGGCCAGTATGTTAATTGAGAGCAGCACTCTCTGGTGGATTGATTGGCAAACGCTCATTCCAACGCACAGGATGCATGGATGTATGAGGGCAGTGAGGCATGACAACATTAAAAACGGATGTACCTATGTACATACAAAAAGCGAGCATAAATGAGCCTGAATGATGCTTGACTCGTTACGCTAGGCTGTGCTGGGGCCACATCAGCATTTGAAATTCCAGGATTGAGTGTGCAACTCCTCCTCCTCCCTGCTTCTCTAGCTCTTCTTTTGACACATCATCAGTTCTTTGCAGAGCAAACACTCAACATACAGCCAAAGTAACCAGGCCTGAACATGCAAACAAACTGAAAAGACTGACTAAAATGCTGTCCATCAGGCATGCCTAATTGTCATGATGTGTTATTGACTCGGCATCTGTCACTAGAGTAGCCCTTTCAGAGTCAACAGGTGCATTGCAGAGGACAGCAAACATATGTGTTGTAAAGGCACAACACAGAGCTGGTTGAATTAAGAATAGGTATTAACACAAAGCTCATTAACTCCAAGCCTATTCCAATGCAGAGAAAGTTTGTGTTTCTGAAGTGAGAACTTGGTTACCTACACTGTGGAATGGACAACACTCTATGCAAAAATACAGTACACAAATTAAAGCTACATCCACACTAATACACTGTAATTTAATAAAAGTGTTGCAGTCAAACTGATCTCAGTCCATACATACTTTTAAAATCAGAAAGGCTGCATTTTACTATATTCCAAATACTACATGTTTCAGGACATTGGACACAGAAGTCACCATAAATAGTTCAAGCTACTATGAATGTAGTTAGCTAAACTGTATTAGAATGCCTGTATCATATAGCAAGCATATACTAGTGTAGAATGTTTGTACATGGGCAATAGATACCCCAAGAGGTAGGACAAGCCAATGGACCATCTCAATTTAGACCGAAACATCCTCAAAGCGAAACAAAAAGAGTCAATCTGTACATTTAGATTGGACTAAAACAGTTTATGCTGACTCGTGTTCACCTAAAATGACTATTTCTTACTGGTTTGTTTTTGACCAAAAGTGGACATTTAAACATTACACACAAGTGTCAGTCCAGTGATGCTGTGTCTGATTTGCCAAGAAAAGGTCCTAAAAACATCTTTCAACTTCAGTGCCAGGTAGAAGCTCCAACCGTCCAAGAATATGCAATGAGTGTTACGTTCAGTAGGAAAAAAAAAAACAACAAAAAAAAACAAAAAACGGTGAATTAGCAACAGAACCCCTTCTCTGATGATGATGATGGTTTTTAAAAGACTGTGCATATTCAGAAAATAATGTGACCTGTATCATCAGTTACCTGTGCACAGATGCGTTATTCAAGTCAGTATGACTCTCTAGAAAATGTTTTTGCCCATTCCTGTTCTCAAGAGTCCTTGACAAGCACCATTGTTCAGATACAAGCCTGCAAGGAGGACAGATATAATGTCAGAGCTTGAACACTAATATCATTGCTACTCTGACTTCACGCCTTCTTATTGGTGTAACCCTGGTTAGCAAGCAGTTAAACACAACTGTTGCTCTATTACTGTATTCACACAAAAGTTAATCTAGGTTATTCATTCCAAGGTCAGTGACCTTTCCTTCACTCTTGCCAGCTGACTGAAACAAGCACCAGCTCACATCATGATTAGAAGCCTTAATCCAGACTATAACAAGCTTTCCTAAATAGCTTGAAAATAATCACCCTTCCTGCTGCATGAAGGGACAGGGTTGAATTAACATATGACAGATCTGTTTAAAGCTCTCCAAGGTTTCTGGCCAACACCTGAACTGAACGAGCAAATTGCCTCGAGCAAAGACCAAGCAACTACACCCGAACATATTTGCACATTTGCCTCTAGATTAGTGCTCACTGGTGTGAACAGAACAAGCGCAACATGTATAGAGTCTCCTAGATACAAAGTATAGACTGCTCAGCTGGATTTACAGATTTGCTGGACAGGAGCCCAATAGTCATGACTAGGGGTGTAGCAAAATAGTCAACTCACGAAACAAAATACGATACAGGGCTCACAATACAAAATACGATAAGAAACAAAGACGAAAGAAAATCACCTGATGAAGATAAGGAATTTGGTGAAAAATTATTTGACTGCATTAGTTGGACAGTGTGACTTTGTAGGTGTGTTTTGCTCTACATATTATAAAGAAAGAGTGAAAACACTTTAATTAAACATTTTAATTTACCAATCTCACTGGTTCTTTTTTTTAATTATTATTTCTTAAACATAAATGGCAATGTCATTAAAATATTTGCCTTAGTAGCCAGTGAGTAGAGCTTCTCTTTCTCTTGTAACACCATGTAACAGTATTGTACGTGTGTTAAGGGTAAAGCTGCTTCTGTGTGCGCTGTCTATCACTGAGGGGCGGGGCTGCTCCATACTGTGCGAGAGGGAGAGACAAGCCATGGCCACAGTGAATTGTCCCATGCAGGGTGGACGAATGGTAGACGGTTTTCCCGAGCACTGTTGAATCCCTAGTACCTACTATTTTCTTGTCTTCCTCCATTTTCACGTTAAGTGAGAGCACTGTTACAGTAGGCTAGAGAGTCAGAAATCATCAGTCTGACTACGCAGCGCCCCTTTGCATTTTTTTAACTTTTTTTTTTTGCTTGATTTGTATTTTGTGCATCTTTGAATTTTAGTGTCATTTTTTTACCCCGCAAAATTTCATGTCACAAAATTTTGTTACACCCCTAGTCATAAATAGTATTAAGATATAGATAAATGGGTCAGTGATATAAGGATCCGATTTCAAAACTCATAAAAGAATATTTGTATCAATTGTTCAAATATTTAGAATGCTGCAATGCCAGTAATTCATTAGAGAATTTATTAAAGAATTTCCCGTGGCTTTAAAGGTCATATGATGTTTCTTGACATAATCAGTCAATAACGACATGACGTATTGATGAGGAATTTGCGGTTTGAAACAAACACCCCCCTTAACAAATGCAACTGAATTAACTAGATAGATCGATAGAACAATAGATCGATAGATAGATCGATAGATTATCACCACAGTTAACAAGAGCAACTTTGAGGTAACTACAATGAGGTTTTTAAAATAGAAGTCATGGCCAGACAGCTGCATGAGGAAAGAATGCAAACAATAACTAGAAAAGCACTCGGAGAGCGCAGACCTCCGCCAAGCTTACTTTTGCCATTTCCAACAGGTGTAACCACCAAGGACGTTATGTTTTTGCCGGCGTTTATCTGTTTGTCTGTTTGTGTACAAAATAACTCAAAAAGTTATGGACGGATTTCGATGAAATTTTCAGGATACCTTG
>JAPTGZ010000015.1:3281399-3291605 GCA_029814645.1 Fowleria isostigma | reverse complement strand
TTCCCAAGGTATCCTGAAAATTTCATCAAAATCCGTCCATAACTTTTTGAGTTATTTTGTACACAAACAGACAGACAAACAGATAAAAGACGGCAAAAAACATAACCTCCTTGGCGGAGGTAATTAATTAAAAAGTTAGTCAATACATACAATATATAGAAAAGGTCTGATGGAATATTGTCTTTTGAATTTACCATTTCTTTTAAACATACACACTGACTCATTGACCCACATACAGAATACATTTAGTGCTCATGGTTGAGTTTCCTGTACATGTCAGTGGTTTGCTCATCTTCGCATGCATAAACACACCAAATGTAAATATTCCCACTGCTTTGAGGCTACACAGTTTAGATAACTACATACCTTCTCGCAATAAGTCTTCACAAGTTGACTCATGGTTATAGCGTGAGTCACCATAGAGGGTGTGGCAAGACTGAAATGGTCTTTTATTTTTGCAAAGAGTGTAAAGGAATCCACAGTGATTCATTTCACTAAACAGAGTGTGCAATCTCTTACTTTCCGTTTCAGTCACATGTCGAACAACAACAGCCCTTTGTCTCTTTTCATATCCTAATGCTCTCTTCCCACATATGCCATGGATGTACAAGCTCTTACTGTAAAACACATCAATAGCAAGGATAATGACTTAGTCACAACTCCCGATAGTTATCCTCCAATTCATAATAAGCACAATGTATAGCGAGTGTTGCAGAGGTATTTAGATTGTTATCAATGTTATCAACAATGTTACAGATTGACGTCATCAATATCCAGAAACGGCTGTTAAACTATTGCATTTCCTCCAGTGGTTTATCAAATGAACCATAAACTGATAGACACAACATCCGTGTCATATGTCAACACCTCTTTACGAAACATGAAATCAGGACAAACAGTTAAACAAATAGTTTAGGAGCGCGTCATCCTACTTACACAATCTACTACATAATCACAAGCAGTCAGGAGACTCCATCAGCTGAAAAAAAACCCAGCGTTCCTGATACATGAAGTCATCCAAAAGAAATGGGAACACAAGCAGAGGAAGCTCCAGATGCAACTTATTATTGCTGACTACTAAAGTTTGTAAAATTTTGGGTGTCAAGTAAGCACTATCCATTTGATTTTTTTCTTACAGCAATTTTCTAAAAACAACATTAGAAAGTGCTTTACACAACACCATCAACATACAGCTATTAGGTTTTACAGACAGTAGACAAAGGTCACAAGCAACAACAAATATAAATTGCAGGTAATAAATAGTTGAGCCTGTGTGTATGAAAACAAGTGTAATATCACGGTGAGACTCGGTCAAAGCAGTGTTGTCCGACACTCTGACATGATGATCTGTGTTTGTGTTTATGCGCCATTTACGTTTTATTTATTATTTTCTCAAGGTAGCTGAATGAACAGGAACAGCTAAATGTTAGATACAGACCTTTCTTTATTTTATTTTATTTTATTTTATTAGGGACAGTGCAATAATGACATTAATGAACATCTACAACAATTGCAGCTGTAAATATACCAGATTGTAGCAACAGTGCTAAATTCCATCTGTAGTCCCTAGGCAGGTGTCAAGAAAGACAACTGGCAAATGACAAAACATAAAAACACACACACAAAAAAAAAAAAACCACAGTGGACAATCTACTGATTCAATTCAAGTGAGTTCAGTTCTCTAGGCACTCAACATTGGAAGGTTTAAAAAGTAAAAGAAAGTCATAATAAAATGCAAAAAACATGGAGAGATGAGTGGATCGCCCAAGGCCTAGTATCTCCTGTCTGTTATTACCTTGGAGCCTTCACTAATGTACTATTACTCTCCATTGATCAATCACTCCTGTAATTAGTCGACAGCTCTTCAATACCTAAAAACTGCCTTCCAGCTAAATGCAGAAATCACATCCTGGAATCTCACGTAAAGGCCAAACCGGTGACAAAACTATGCAGCAACAAAAAACCTGCGAGGCTGTGATGTGCTTCTTTAGCGGTTAAACGGGTAACTATGAAATGCATTTACAGAGGCAGAGGAAATAAAGCAACAATTCTCTAGGTCAGGAAATGTCCCAGTAATTTTGGCTGCAATAAGAAAACGCCTATAGCTCCAAAAGGGAAACACATGGACAGCAGTTCCTGTGAAGACAGCTGGCTGGTTGCAACAAATAAAATGTAAGTGTGAAATGTGGAAAAAAAAAAATAAAAAAAAATAATAATAATAATTAAGCTAATGAACGAACCACTTCAAGTCCAGCCAAAAGGCACAGCACCACCTCTGAAAATAACTCTAATTTCACACAACTCATAAACCTGAAAATGCCGACAAATCACAGTCAAATAGCTTTCTGTCGATCTGAGATAAGACAGAAAGACTAGCAGCCATCTGGCAGAGCCCTGCAAATTTATGAGGATTTCACCATGAATGTTTAACTAAAAGTTTGATTATTTTCTGTTTTTGCTTATATTAATTGTTATACATGTGCAGCTGTGTGTAAATAAATGCATCATTCTGTAAAACTTCTGTGACATGAATATAAAAATTTTCAACATGCTATTATATTTTAATACTACCTGCATTTTGAAAAAGGGAGTGGTTATTAATGCTTTAAACCACCTCTGTATGTAGAGATGTAACTTGGCTACATACGATTGTCAATTTACATCCTAAAACTGAAAATAAAATATTTAGTTGGTCCATGACAATAAACAAAAGAGACTTATTATAATAATGGATTAGAATTTTATAGTGCTCTTTTATTAATGTGTACTCAAAGCACATGCAGACTGATGTAAACAACGTTCATTAGCTTATCAACAGATTAAATGATAACACAGCAGTGAACAATTATTTACACTGTTGATTAATCTTTGGATTACGTTGTCATGTAATTAATTTTGTTCTATAGTGCGGTAGAAAACGTCAACAATTGTTTCTGGAAGCCCAAGATGATGTCCTGGAATGTCTCCTTGGACTTAGATATTCAGTTTATTGTCATAGATAAAGAAAACAAATGAGAAAATATTAAACTTTAAAGAGCCCAAACCTGAGAATTAGGACATTTTTTTCATTACAAATTACCCTATCCTATTAATTGAAAGGAGAAAATTTAATAACTGACACCAGTAAAGTGATCATTGCAGCTATAAATTCATTATGTGTATAGATGCATTGTATTTTTATTGTATTAATTATATTATTTTATAGTGTCCAGTGTTATCTTAGTGTTCAAAGTCTGACCAGGGACAAAGACTGCAAATTAGCTGAAGCTATACGTCTTATATGCATCACATTTTCCCTTTGGTGGTAATGTTGGTATGTATCATCCCTTTTAAATAAACATAAAATAAAACAAATAATACAACCTTCTTTCTTCTGCAGTATCTGTAGCTAATCCTGCTAAAGTGAGCATATACATACATAGTAATAATCCTTATCTTTCTATGTGTACCTGTTTATTTATAGCTTGTCATCCATATCTGAAGATGGATGTCCTGTGAATTTGTGATTAGACTTCATTCAGATCCTGATTTGGCAGCAGTCTAGATTTAAGCCCACAAAGTAGATGTGGCCCACAAATGGACATTTACTCTGAATGAACCCAGTCATTTTTATTATTAAAATCTGACTCCTTTGATTTGCAGCCTAATGATCCACTGAGTAAGAGCTTTTTTTTTTTTTTTTTTATCTCATTCATCGTTCAAACTGACTCATGTGATGAATAAAAGGGAAAAAATTCCACACCTGCGCATTTTTTTGTAGCCTACATGACCTGTTTCAGTAGTACACATGGCAGATCCAGGGGTTAGTCTGGAGAAGTCCTGGAGCAGTGTCCTACAGTTTCAGTGGGAGGTCACAGTAGAAACCACTAGAAATCATTCAAATCAGTTCATGCAGACCGACCTCTAACCTGACACATGAAGTCACAATGCACTTATTTAAAGATCTTTTTAATTTCTATGACATAATTCTACAGTACTGAGTCAGTTTTTATATAGTCTAGAGGGTATTTTAAGATAAGCCCTGCTATACATGTAGCCAGAGTGCTTGACCCGGCATGAAGAAGTCACACATGCTTCCACAGGCTACATGATATGGCGTTATTAACTATTATGTATTTATTTAAATTCAACAACACTAGGTTTTTGGGGGGTAGCCTGTAATCTATTCACAAAATGTTGGTTCGTTGACTGACAGAGTTAATTTAGCTAATTAGTGTCCTTTTAAATGCTTTGAATATGGCGTTTGTGCCTGTTGGGGAATACATCCGCTCGTGCCTGCTTACGTCATGACCCGCCCCTACGTCACAGGTACCATTTTCCCGTAAAGGTTGTTCACGGTCTAAACCTACTTGTCACTGGCCGCTTCACCGTTGACTCCATCCTTCTTTAGCTGTTCGTCCAGCACCACGGCGCCCTCAGTTTTCGTGCAGTACGAACGGAACGCGGCGGTGGGAGCGGTGCGGAGGGCCGGGCGTCGCTTGGCGGCATGGAGAGCCTTCAGTTGGGCAGACACGGCTCGAGCATCAGCGGAGGCGGTGCCGAGGCAGCGGTGGCGGGCGGGGAACCAGCTTCTCTGTCTGGAGCCGGGCAAGGGACGCTTGAGGGTGACTTCAAACAACTCCTTAAGCACTGCCGAACACCTAAAATGTAACATCTCAATCCTGTCGGGCAGTTAGAGGAAAAAGTCTTGGTTCCAAATAATATCCGGTAGCGAGTGAAAGCTTGACGATGCGCAAGTCCTACGAAGCCGAACGTCTGCGAGCCGATGACTCACAAAAACCGGCGTCCAAAAATAAATACACGCCGAGGGACACGCCCACTTCTCTCCTATTGGTGGAAACGAGACCATTTCCGTGTTTACGTATGATTTAGGACCTTTCTAAGTAAGCAATTGGACCGTGTTCATGTCAATCAATGACTATAGTGAAAAGTATGTATAGTCTTAAATTATGATTATTATTACTGTTATTATTAAAACTGATAACGATACTAATAATACAGGATTTTTTTGGGAATTTTTTATTGATTGATTGATTGATTGATTGGTTTATTTCGAGCTTGTGCACTCTATGTACAATGTTGTTTCCATTCACAATTACAGACATATTACATTTCATATATATTATGTATATACAAATATACATAAACATATACAATAATTCACTATTAATATACACCCCTAGTCGCCCAAAAGGGAGTGAGAGGAAGTAAATCTTATTTACTCCCACCCCCAGTTTCACTACTTAAACATGTATGGTTGCAATTATGTCAGAGAAATTGGTTGAAAACGTGCATTAGTACACCAAAACTAACCTTAACACAACATATGGAACGCAAATGTACCCAATAAAGAGAAAAAACACGAATAAAACACAACAGATTATAGGCACCAAAAGACATAATGTAACTATATATAGTCAATAATATCAATGATTAAGTAATTTTAAAAATGATAATAATAAGAGAAAAGCAAAAACTAAACAAAACACATCCATAAGAAGAACAATAAGGAAAAAACACCACATGACCTTCAAAGTTGCTGTATACTCTTGGAGCGTTGCTTTAATTGAACATAAACTGACTTTGTATCCACTCTATCCAAGCTCAGTGACTCAAAAATAATAATGCTGTTGAACCTTACTACAGTACACTTGTCAATACTTTATTTCTTGGAAAGACAAATTATTGCATATTAACCTTAACAGGTTGAATAAAAATAAAAATAAATTAATACCTATTACCAAAAAAAGCCAAGTAAAATGAAACTGCAATAGGCAGTGCGTTTGCCAGGGGTATTGGACAGATAACTGAATGACCAATAATTTGGCGTTAGTTGGAAATCACTAAGATAAACAGGAAGTTATTAATGATAAATACATTTTACATACGTTGCCTTAGCAACCGGAAGTCACCTAACCTCAAGTTGTGAAATGTGGCATGTGAGAAGGGACTTGCACATTGATGTTACATATGAAATTTTGGTATGATGGAATGAATAGTAAATATTACAGCTATTTTAAATTTCAGAAAAGTGACTTTACTGATCCCCTGATGCCGGTGATCCACTGGCAAGCGTCCAACTGTCCGGAGTTTGCGACGCTTGCCCCAAGAGGCCACGACCTATGACGTCATGATACATACCAATGGATGCAGAATGGAAAAATGCACATTCCGGCTTTGGTTTGAAGTCCATCTATACAATGATTCTGATGAAAGTTATGGCGAAATGTCAATTGTTGAACTTTGGCCTATATCTCAGCTGTACTTTGGCCAACTATTGACAAAAACTAATCGGGTCGACCAGAGAATATGAATTATCATTTGGTCATGGTTTGATATCAATGATGCTTGAAATGGTAAAGGTGCTAGAGCGCATACACACAAACAGACACATGTACGAACTGACAAATATGTTTCCCCTCCGGAGAACAGCAACTAGTTTCACCTTATTTCTTAAAATACAGTAGTTTAATTCACTGAAATTAGATGAAGGCAGTTCAGTACGTAATAAGACAGAAAAGTCTCACGGCCGCTAATTCCATGTGCTTTGACTGTGTTATCCCTGGGTTTATACTGTCAGGGGGAAAAGGCTGTGGACTTCCTCAACAGGAAGACGAAAACCCTGCAAGGCTTTACTCAGGGCACAACCCTTTCACAGTTCTCCACGTCCCCCTGTGTCGAGACTCACTTGCAGACGTTGCCACGAAAGCACAGCGGCAGAATGTGGAAGTTTCTGAGCTGCACACTGTGTGTCCTTGTTGTCCTTTCACAGCTCCGTCTGTGGTCCGTCCAGGCGGCTGAAGATGATGAACTGGACGGACAGGTCAAGATCGAAGTCCTGTTCAAGCCCATGGAGTGTTTCCCAAAGAGCAAAAGGGGAGACCTGATGAACGTCCACTACGATGGGTATCTGGCCAAGGATGGTTCCCAGTTTTACTGCAGGTTGGTCATAGAGACATAAGCCTATAGTTGTGCTTTAAACAAATATTTACTTTAGTTTTCCTACTAATTTGGGCCTTTTGTCCATTTACTGAAGTGAAAGTATCTTAATGTTGTATGTAAAGTATTCTTAAATGACCTATGAAAAAACAAAGTGGTCTTTGTATAGTAATATGGTCCCAGTAAGTGTTTTACTATCATAACTGATGTTTTTTTAATTCATTTTACAGTTACATTCATGTGTATGTTGCATGTTTCCAGATGAGCTCATATGATATACTTTGGTATGGTAGCATACAAGAGTGCATTACATTTTGTCCATCACCATACTGTATGTGAATTACTTAAAATCAAACTTTTCATCAGAAGCTCAGAAAAACTGGCCTGTTTTCAGCTGTGTGACAATGTATTTTCCTGCTACTTCACAAGGGTTACAAATTGTTTTGTAAGTTCATGATGGAAGAGACATTTTTGATATCTAAAATAGTAACAAAGCGCTTTGTCATGAGAGGATTGGAGAGGTGAGGTGTTTGCTGAAAAGAAGGGGATGAAAAAGTGCAATTTGAAAAGTCACCAAAGTTGTCAAATGTGATTGAATAAAAAGTACAATATTTGGAGAGTTTTGGTGGATGAAGATGCTGAAAATGTAAATACTCAAGAAACACAGGCTAGACGTACGCTTAAACCCCAAATTATTCATACCCTTGCCAAATACAAGGAATTTATTTATTTATTTATTTTTTTTTAAGTGGACAAATGTAACAGTTTGTAAAGCCTAAACTTATACTGAAACATAGGAACAAAATATCACAAACAGGGAAGAAAATGATACATACATACATATAAATACAAATATATACACATACATATAAAACGTAATATGAAATATATACTCTTATACCCAAAATGATTCATATCCTTGTCAAATACAAGTAATTTCTTTTTTTTTTTTTAAGTCACTGATAAGCATTTCAACTCAGATTTGACATAAATAGGACATGGAGAAAAGTCTGAAGCCATGACCAATTTATAGAAGTAAAGTTACAATGTTACAGGTGTTTATTTAAACATCCTATGGCTACTTGTCTTGGTATCACTGGGGTATGAGTAATTTTGGACATGATGATTTGTTCAGTGTTTAAATAAACACCAGTAACAGTGTAACTTTACTTAAATACATTGGTGATGGTTCCAGACTTTCCTCCACATCCTATTTATGTTAAATCTGAGTTGAAATACTAATTTGTAACTTAAAAAAAAAAAAAGAAATTCCTTGTATTTGACAGGGGTATGGATAATTTGGGGCTGAAGTATAGCTGTAACCAACCAGTGCTTAAGTAAAAGTACTTCATGAGGTTTCACAAGATCTACTATATTAAATGCATGTGACTAAAAACTGTGAATCCTTGGTTATACACAGTTCACTGGATCTTGGGAAGTGTATTTGGGTGTAGTTCAACAGAGCCTATCTAAATCTAAGGTGCCCTCTGGCCATCTGTGCTAAAGTTTGTTCAGAAGCTGATGCCACCTGCTCTGACTGATTAAAAGTCTGTCTGTGCTACTGTTTAGTCGGTCTGACAAGACAGGACACCCTCAGTGGTTCGTGCTGGGCGTCGGACAAGTCATCAAGGGCCTCGACATCGGGATGATGGATATGTGTGTTGGAGAGAAACGGAAAATAACTGTTCCACCTTCTCTGGCTTTTGGGGAAAAGGGCAAAGGTAAGTACACTGAAAAAACTCAAGCCTCATATTCTGTCTGAATAGGTTTTAAAGGAGTCATATTTTGCTAAACCTACTTTTAATAGTCTTTGGTACATTTATTTATGTATTTTTAGACCTTAATAGTTTATAAAGTTTAGTTTAGTTTAGTTTAGTTTAGTTTAGTTTAGTTTAGTTTAGTTTAGTTTTTGAGCTCATGCACTCCATGTACAGTAGTAATTACATATACATGTACAATATTTAATACTGTTCATATACATCTCATCATGTGTACACAGATATAATGGAAAAAATGCTAAAAAAAAAAAAAAAAAATGAAAACACCATATGCACCAAGTATACATGAGCATGAGCAAGTCTGCATAGAGAAGTATACACAGGGAATACAATATAGAATTAGACATGGTGAATATACACAGAAAATATATATAATGAAATTATACATTAATAATTATACATGAAGAATCTACATATAGAATTATACATCAAAAACTATACATGAAGAATGTGCACATGGGACCCTCCAGGGGCTGCAGAGCTATCTTTATATTCATTTTGGCAAAAATCGAGTGGATTTCTAGACCCTGTTTTAATTCCTTTTTAATTTGTTACATCTATAACTAGTTAAATCATGATATTTGCACATATAAGGTCATTTCTCAGAGTACGCCATAATTATTTGTCAGCAGCAGCAGTTGTAGTCCATATTGAAAATATGTCCAAAGTTTGAGCTGATTACCTAAAATGTTCAGTTGTTGGTTGTATTAACGAACACAAGTCAGACCAGCATGGTCAACAACCTGGAAGGGGTGTGGTGTGACGTGGCTTATTTGTATTTAAAGGGCCAGTGCTCAAGACGACCTTTCTGGTGTCATTACTCAGATATAGGGTTGAAGATGGACCTGTGGAGTTGAATTAATGGAAAATTTAGACCCAAACATAGCATTTACAGTTTATGTAGACCATAGGGAAATGTTTTACAGTATAATTTCATTTAAAAAAGCAAAATATCACTCCTTTAAAGGTTTTTGTGTAGCTGTCTTCATGCTGTTTGTCTTCTTTTTGCAGTGCTTTAGTTGAAAAGACATTACATCCCTCACTGCGTCTGCATCTCAACTCTACATGGCATGTACTATGAGCATGGACAGCGATTCTGTGGTCTCTACTTTGTATCACTCTTTCTTGCATGTGTCGAAGCAATGTCAGTGAACTAACAACCAACTGCTGCTATTGTCCACACACTTCCTCTGATTGTCACGGTATGTGCACTATAGTATGGCCTGATGGTGGAACAACATGGTCTGGGACGCTTTTCAGGTTTGAGCTCTTCACTTTGATTTGTCTCTGTAACTGTGAAGTGTTGTGTTTGTTGAAGGTGCATGCTTTTGTTGTTCCTGCACTACTTTATATGCACTTAAACCCATGCAATGCTGAGCACTGTCGACTGTCAGCATGGCATGAGGGGACGGGTGTGTGTGTGTGTGTGTGTGTGTGTGTGTGTGTGTGTGTGTGTGTGTTTATGTCGATGTTTTAAAACCAACAAAAA
>JAPTGZ010000015.1:3223613-3243606 GCA_029814645.1 Fowleria isostigma | reverse complement strand
TAAACATAAAATGCATCAAGTTTGTCACTTACACTACTGTGAATTAAACTAATGTTGCAAAGAAATTATTTTTGTTTAAAAAAAAAAAAATCAATATTAAGGGTTGAAATATCGCTATTATATTGGAGGTCAAAGTATCGCGATACATTGCTGTCTCGACGTTTTTCCACACCTCTATTGACAACCTTTATTTTCTTACACCCCTTACTCAGTACCATAGTCCACTTCATAGTCCACTGTGCACTTCAGCCTGGATTTGAATGTGATAACACAATAAGCACCTTGTATAATCTAGTCGAACTTTGCTCTGTGGCACAATATCTGATGACAAAATTGATTTAAAAACGAACAGAGCATTTGATAGATTGCAACACATGATTTTTTAGCATTTGCACAATCGAATAATATTTCTCACTAGTTGAAAACATGCTGGACACAACACATTTTTGGGATGTATCAGACTGATCTTGGACACAGATAAAAGTACACCAGTCTGAACCTGCAGTGGAATGACTATCTGCAATGATTCATGTGCATTTGGGATATAGTTGTCCACGTCTATATTGATACACTACATGATAAATCTGATTTTTAATGTGGTTAAATAACAGATAATAAGACCACATACATACAGAAAGAACCATCTGAGAACAGCTGATGTTGTAGATACTTATTAGAAAAAGGTAAAGTTTTATATAGTTACGTTAATAGCTTAAGTGCTCAATACTACTGGATAAGTCTATTTACTGAATACTATGCAGTGCTAAAGCTAAATGCGCCACTGTTTTCAATTTAAATGATCAATTACGAGATGTGTAAAGTATAAACCACCTCAGTGTCTTCATTTAAGTCGTTATTAACAGTTCTTTTATGTCACGCATGGCTGTATTAATGACATATAAACGACTTTTCAGTACATAGCCCGAGCCAGCCGACTCAAATTCGTAAAACCAAGTTCGTCATCGTCATTGCGTTCATAATAAACCCAAGTAAGACCATGTGATTTAAAGTGTAAAATAAAACACACAAAGGCAAGGTTACACACTTACACGTAGGAGCGAGCAGAAGAGGTGTGTACAGAAACAAGCTGCTACGGAGAGAAATGGTTCTGTGTCCCCTTGTTGACGTGAGCAGCGCAAACAGCAAGTAGACTGAGCCGAACGGAAATAGACGCGTTTACAAAGCAACGTCTGTGACCGCCCTCAGCAAGTTAAAAAAAATAATTAAAAAAATGTTGTTATGTGAGAGTTTAAGTTGTATGTCAGAGTTCTGTGGTATCGTTAAAATTAAGTGTATTTTGAACATACATTTTTACTCAAAAGACTGGATTTAGTAAAAAAACAGTTTTACCTTCCAGGTTATTCCCAGGGATAAAATTCCCTCCGTTATCCACCAGCCCTCGTGTCACTTTTAACCAATCAGCGAACACCAAAGGGGGCGGGAATCGAGCCACTTCCGCCGTGTGCCTCCTGCGTGTTGTTTATGAATATGCTGTGAGTGTCGGTGCAAAACGTCGTCTAATCTGGAACTTGGATGTTTCCATGCTCTTAAGATTTATGTTTAGTGTATGACCAGTCTGTAAGTTGTCGTGTTTATTTAAGTTTTACTTTGTCAGTAAATGGTTTGAGCATTGCTGTCTTTGAAAGTTTCATTAAGCTAATGTCAACTTATAAAATGTTGTTCAAATGCAATGACGTTTCCCTTGAAAGTACATTATTTCTAAATGTATTACTTTAAAGAATACGACTTGAATGTTTTGTAATAGTGTTATTGTATAACAGGGTTTATCGGCTACATGTAACAACATTCAAAGCTAAACAGATCCAGCTATACAGGATCTTTCTGTCCATAGATATTACTTAAATTCACTAAACTGAAATCTAAATTCAATCATATATTTAGAAGAAATAGCTTAATTTGAATATTTATGTCTTAAATTGAGCTATTTTGGGTTACATTGTCATATTGTGAACTGCATTCTATTTTATCATGTCCCCAATTCATGGCAATTTCCACAAGATGTATGAATCATGAAGTTAAAAACCTTTAAAGACCAGGGAAAGTCGCCACTAAGCCTACATTTAAATCAGATAAAATTACAATTCTTCAATTATTTATGTATGTGCTGTGTGCCATCTTTAAGTCCCCTTCTGTCATCATCTATGCCTGCTGTGCAGTAAATACAGACTAAATTTATTATAACAGTTTTTCAGCAGTTTGTTGAGCAATCATGCAAAACTGGCTCAGCATTTCTTTTTGCATTTCACAAAACTAAAACTATTCCTCTTTCTTCATAAGGTACCCAGAGTCATGAAGCAGCTACCTGCAGACACTGTGCGGCTGTTGTCCAGCTCACAGGTCATCACCTCTGTGGTTAATGTTGTCAAAGAACTGGTTGAAAATTCCATGGATGCTGGAGCTTTGAGTATTGACGTTAAACTGGTACAATTTCAAACTATATTCTTCCTTGGCTGCTACGTAAATTTAAGAAGTCACACAGTAGTCTCATTTTCTTAAGGTTTCCATTTCATCAAGTCCTTTTTGTACTGAATATCACTTGGCAGGAGAACTATGGCTTGGACCGGATAGAGGTACGAGACAACGGCCATGGAATCAAAACTGCAGATACCCCTGTAATGGCTGTCCGACATTTCACTTCAAAGATCTGTAGCCATGAGGATCTCAACCACCTGGAGACTTATGGCTTCCGAGGAGAAGCATTAGGCTCCATCTGTGCTGTTGCTGAGGTAAGAAATAATTAGTGTATTTAAGGTTATTTTTAGGATAATTTGATTTCCGGAAGTTTGGCCCAGGTCAACAGTTTTTAATTCTTTTTACATGTTTTCTAAGCCTCAGTTGCAGCTTTTTTTTCACTGGACTGGGATAGAATATGCCCTGAACATCCGATAAAGATAATGTGCAAATTCTTCTAAATAGCTGGCTCTAAATTCACAAAAAATGGTGAAACTTCCCAGAGCTCCTAATTTAGCCTAAATGTTCTATGTCCTAGCTTATGAGTGATTTAGGAAAAGTCAAGAAAAGAAAATCTAGTGTCATTTTAGAGAAACGCTTTACAGCTCTGTGAACTGTACATACAATATAGTAAATGCCCTTTTTTCATCTCCTCAGGTGTCTGTCACCACAAAGACAAACGAGGATGACATCAGCATCCAATACATGCTTGACCACACAGGGAACATTGTCTCCGAGAAACCATCTCATTTGGGCCAAGGTAAGAAATTAATAATTGAATCATTTTTGTAGCGAGCAACAAAATGATTTAATTCCTCCACTGTGGAAGGCTCTCTTTGTTAGCAGTCTATTGTCATTTGAAAAACTGGTCCTGATTTGTCTCATCATCATAATTGTTAATGTCTGTTCTCCACATACGTGAAGGCACAATGTTGTCATGCTTTATGTTGTAGAGGTCTCTGTTTAGCTCTGGCCTGGACGTCCATAGTCAATAGGGTGCATAACATCAGGTCTTTGGAAACTAGCTCCATTCAAGTTGTGCATAGCTTATCTCTCTGTCTGGAGACAAGCACACCTGTCTATTGGGGGTGTAACGAAATGGTCAACTCACAAAATGATACGAAATACGATTCAGGGCTCACAATATGAAATAAAGATTAAATAAAATCACCAAATAAAGATAACGAATTTGAGGAAAATAATTTGGCTGCAAAAGTTGGACAGTGTTGGTGTGTTTTGTTCTACATATTATAAAGAAAGAATGAAAGCATATTTTAATTTACCAGTCTCACTGGTTCTTTTTTATTATTTCTTAAACAAAAATGACAATGGCATGAAAACTTTTGTCTTAGTTGGAAGTGGGAGGAGCTTCTCTTTGTGGTGCTGTTTATTTATTATTTATTATATTTGTTTATTTAAAGGGACAGTGCATATGAGTGTACATGTAAATGTAAATATGCCAGAATTAGCCAAGGGATACTTTCCATCCACAGTCCCTGGAAGAAATACATAATACATCGTGCTTGTTTTTCTGATCTACCATATGTAATCCTTGTAATAGCGTTTCACATTACTGGATGTGTATTGAGTTAAAAGCCGCTTCTGTGTGCACTGTCTGTCACTGATGGGCAGGGCTGCTCTGCACATGCACACCCAGCAAGAGCGTGAGTGCTAAAAAGAGAAAGACTGCAGCACATTGTCCCGTGCATGGCGGACCGAATGGGAACAAACAGTGCATGGTTTTCTCATTGCATCCCTAGCGTCCACTATTTTCTTATCCTCCCTCATTTTCATATGAAGTGAGAGAGCTGCTATAGTAGGCGAGAGGGTAAAGAAATCATCAGTCTCAGTGCAGGACGGCACCCCTTCGATTTCTTAAAACGTTTTAAAACTTGAGTTTTATTTTGTGTGTCTTTGAATTTTATTTTTGTCCTTACTTTGTCATTTTTAATTCCGCACCCCTACTGTCTACTGAATCATGACTCCTCATGGCGTCACATCATTCAGCCTGATCCATGACCATGAAATCTGATAACTGTTAATAATCAGATAATTGTAATAATCAGATCCAATGTGTTTACATGCATTTAAGAAAAGCGATAATCGAAAAACCCTGGCTCAGACGATCCAGTCCATTATTGGATTTCTTTCGCAGTTTGTATGTACATAGTGCTGGTACACTCAAAATTTCTTTTGTTGTCTTCCACTTACATTTGACTATATAACTTCTGTTTTCTATGATTTTAATTGTGTTTACACGTGCAGATGTAAATGAACAAAACATGTCAAATTAGCCTGTATACATGCAGGTAGACTTTGGAATATTGGGGACAAATCCAGGTGTGTTAATCTGATAATAATTATAATCAGATTACTGTTGTTATCTGATAAAAACAGATCAGATTATGCTGTTTACATGATCACTTAAATAATTTGGTAACTCCAGAATATCTAAAAATTATCATAGTATTAGTGTGCATAGAAACAGGCTCACTGTCGATTCTATAGCTGAGAAATAAATTCAGTTCAGCCAGGCAGAGCTTCTTGTATGGAAGACTTGGGATGACTTCATCATCTGCCATCACATGGTAAATTCACCGTAGCAGTGACTACTCTTTCCTCTTTAACCATGACAAATCAGTTCTCAAAGCCCATCTGTCACTTCTGTACAAAACAACATTTGACACTGTTGTTTACTGGGTCTTGTAGAGAAACAGTAACCTTAAATTTGCCTGAAGCACTTGTAACTCTAGTGGTGGTAGAAGCCTCATAATCACCACCAGTGGAGACAGGATGTCCCAGATAGCAGGAGTGTATGCCTGGTGGGCTGTGTTAGTGAGCCCTTCTGTAGGACAAAGTAGGTTATCTGGTCAGTGTTCTGATATCAGCCTATGAACCTTTGGTTATATGACACAGCTCTATAACAGGTTGTGACTGATGGTTCTGGTCTGACTCAAGAGTCAGTTTAAGAGCTTTGGCCTCTGTCCTTTGCTCTGTGTGTTCTCCAGGTACAACAGTGAGTGTCCTGAAGCTTTTTATGAATCTTCCCGTGAGGAGGCAGTATTATTCTTCCACCAAGAAGTGCAAAGATGAACTGAAGAAAGTACAAGATCTGCTGTTGGCCTACGCAATCATACAGCCTGAACTGAGGCTCACTCTTGCTCACAATAAGGTCAGTAAAAACCATACAGAGTTCAGCATAAATGAGTACACCTCTTTGAAAAGTAAGATTTTAATCAATATCTCAATGAACATAAGCATAGTTTGTTTTTTTTTAATGGACAAAACTGAGTTTTATAGAACATTTCCTTAACTGAGAACATGATATGTTGTATTGTGTTCCATAGAAAATGTTGATTCTCAAAGAAAACTGAAGGTTTTGGGACAAATTTGTTGGGGGTGTACTCATTTATGCTGAGTATGTATATAGCTCTTTAAGATTTAAAGGATTTCTGGGAATTTTTAAAATCTTTTATTAAACAAGTTTGATGCCCCCATGTCTATTTAAGAATTGGTCTTAGCTGTGGCACCACCAGACCTGAACCTCCTGACCTGGGAAAACAAATACACCTCCATTATTTAACCAGGTGAAAATCTTATGCAAACATTCAGGCACATCTTGACAAATAACATGACTTTTCTTTTTTATTTGAAAAGATGTAAACATAGTCTTTGTAAAGTATGGAGAAAAAAAGGGCAATATTACCTGCAACAATAATGCACAGATACTTTTACTTTATGAATCAAACAAAGTTTGAGAACACATACCGTATATTACTATACTATAAGTCGCACTTTTTTTCATAGTTTGGCTGGTCCCACGACTCATACTCCGGTGCGACTTATATATGTTAAAACATATATTTTCACATGTTCTTAAATGTGATTTTCACATTGACCGACATGACCAAGAAGTAATCATTACCTATCACCAGAGAGCGCTCTAGGCTTGTGACAACTACTGGTTTGTTCTTCAGTGGTTTCATTCTACTTCGTTGGTGTTTTGTTTTTGTTTTTTTGCAGACCTCCCCTGGAGGACTATTCACTGTTGTAGCCAACCCTCCCTCTACAAGCGTTCATTTGTCTTCAATGAAGGCAAAAAATAGTGATTGTGCACTGGGGCGCAGCGGAATGGGAAACTTTATCTGGACATTGAAGTTTCAGATATTTATTTTGACTTAACGGAGGTCACATAACCAGAGCTGCTGTTTAGCTCTGCAGCTAATGTTATAGCAACGCTATGTTAACATTAGCAGACAGCCTCGGCTTTTTGATTAGTTGTGCGGTACACAAAGATGCAAAAACACCTCCAGGTCCCCCTGGTGAGATCCGTTCCCCACTGATGGATCCTTCCTGAACCCAGACGCATGGGACTGGTTGACTCATCAGAGATCAGGGACTCAATTAGCTGCACAGCTGACAAGCCAAGACCTATCAGCTGCTAGCTGCTAGGATCATAATGCTAACTTTATTTAGTTGGTGAGTGACTGGTGATGCCCCGGTGTTCCACTGAATGTCTGAGGAGCTCTTCTGTACCTGTTGACATCTATCTACCCATCTAAGCCATTCAATTTAAGAGCTAGCTGGCTAACAAATGTCAACAGCCACCTGCCACTGCTCCAGCCCCGTTAGCATTAGCACTCTATCATTCTGGGGCTAACATTTACTGTACAAGCGTCACACGTCTCATCAACACCAGATACAACTACGTTCAACTGACTAAATTCTGTCTATAATAAAAACACAGTACTGAGCGACATCTGTCTGCCCATCTAAGCCGTACAATTTAAGAGCTAACTGGCTAACAAATGTCAACAGCCAACTGTCACTGCTCCAACCCCGTTAGCATTAGCATGCTATCATTCCGGGGTATGCTATCATAACGTTTACTGTACAAGAATCACACGTCTCATCAACACCAGATACAACTAGATTCAACTGACTAAATTCTCTGTCTATAATAAAAACACAGTACTGGGGCAGACAAAGGATCTAATAAACTGAACAAACATACACGTATGGGTGCGACTTACACTCCAGTGTGACTTATAGTCTGAAAAATACGGTACACAATTGTTGAGTGCCAATGTTTGGCCACCCTAAGTGTCCCAAAGTCTCAGATTAATTTCACAAGTATTTTTAAGACCAGATGTTAATTAGCTCACTATAAATAACTAATAGTTGTCATTAGGAAGTGTTCAGAGTGTTGTATAGCTAGAAGTCATTGGTAAGGAGAAATTGGAGAATATCCCACATTCAAGAGATGAAAGAATTTAAGGTACAGTCGTGGAAAAAAAATTTGACGACCCCTGTTTTCTTAAATTTCTTGTTCATTTTAATGCCTGGTACAACTGAAGATACATATGTTTGGACAAATATAATGATAACAACAAAAAAGCTCATAAGAGTTTCATTTAAGAGCTGATATCTAGATATTTTCAATGTTTTTTTGATCATTTTTTCCACAACTGTAGCTTCAAAAAGTGTTAGCATACTGTGATGTCTTTCAGCAAGGTTCGACAAGTACTGAGTGTGAAGGATACAAAAACTTGTTGCGGTTAATATTGTCCTTTTTCCATATCCTACATATTTTCTCAATTCAAAACTCACCTAATGATGCAGTTTTTCACGAGGTGTCAAAATATTTGTGTACATCTGCTTGCTATAAAAGAGAAATGTGGTACAAGAGGTAATATTATTAATTTATTCAACCAATAATTGTGTACAAAGCTGCAGCTTGGTTTATATTTCTAAAAGCACCATCAATTCAGACCTTAGTGAAGTCTACTGTGAGAGATGACTTTATTTATCTGCATGTTCACAGAAGAACCACTAGGTGTCCTTGTTAGACTTCAGATGACCATGTACGTGTTGATGGCTTGAAATCCCATTCAGCCCGATCAGTTTTTGGAACTGTACCTGAATGTTTGTTGTACAGAGACATAATGATCAATGCTCACAAAGTAATTTCATTCAGGTCGATGAACAAAAGGTGACAGTGATATGTCCTCAATCTAATTAAATGATAGATGATAGGTAAATATAGGTGTCAGATATATATGTCTCTGTAATTTCACATAAACAAATTCTAAATGCGTGGCAGTAAAACCTAAAAACAATGTATAGATGGCCACTGCATGTAGACCAACTAATAGCCGCTCTAAAGATTTGTTGTCAGACAAGCGCTGAGGCCTTCCTGCTAAACAGAGGCTCATTCTGTAAATTATTAATCAAATCGTAATGTCAGAAATGTCTCATGTTATTTTGTTGACAGCACTAATGTAAGTCAGCAGGCTCTAAAGGCATTCATATGGTGGAAAAAGTTATTGACAGTGGGACTAATGTGAGGGAAACTGGCTTCTTTGCTAACAGAGATGCTCAGGTAAGTGAGCTGTAAAAGTTCAGTCATTTTCAATCATCAAGGCAAGGCAAGTTTATTGGTATAGCACAATTCATACACAGGGCAATTCGAAGTGCTTTACAGAAATAGAAAAGAGACAAATTAAAAACACACAATTACAATTAAAACATATTCAATAAAACACAAATACTAATCAATTAAAACAAAGTTAAAGAGAAGAGTGCAGATAGAATTTGTTCAGTTATTATAGTCACAGTTGAACAGAGCTGTTTTCAGCCTGGACTTAAACACTGTCAGAGTAGAGGTCTGTCTCACGTCATCAGGAAGTCTGTTCAGAGTTTAGAACATGGAACTGAAACACAGCTTCACCATATTCAGTCTTGACTCTGGACACCAGCAGAAGACCAGTTCCTGAGGTTCTCAGGGTCCGAGATGGTTCATATGGGACCAACATGTCACAGATGGTGCTAGACCATGGAGAGACTTACACACTAGCAGAGCTGTCTGTTCTCTGAGCCACAGGAAGCCAATGCAGAGGCCTGAGCACAGGACTAATATGGTCATACTTCCTGGTTCTAATCAGGACCCGAGTAGCAGTGTTCTGGATGTATGTCAGCTGTCTTACAGCTTGTTTAGACAGTCCAGGCTGTTACAGTAGTCTAACCTGCTGGATATAAATGCATGGATAAGTCTCTCTAAGTCTGGTTTGACACTAAACCTCTGATTCTGACAATGTTTTTGAAATGGTGAAAGGCTGATGATGTTACTTATCTAACGTGGCTGTTCAAGTTTAGGTCTGTATCATCAGTAAATCATCTGGTCTAAAAGCTTATGCACGTAACAAAGAAAGTACATTTCAGGTTAAGGAGAAGTTAAAGGTCATGAAACTCTTGTAAAGTCGTGCTAGTATTCATGCTCATGTTAACAAATAAATATAACATACACTCATCATGAGTCTTACCTGGTGTCTTTGTCCTTCCTCAAGACAGTGTTGGGCCTTTTTATATGGCAGAAGAATTTTCTATTAATTATCTAATGTAGGGATAAATTGTGTTACTTCCTATGATAATAAATTTAAACATAACTTCATTTAAATCTACAGAAACAGAATGTAATGTCACCAAAGTCACCTCATCAGAATAATAATCAGTTATTGCAAGACCACAGACTACAGAGTGTTCAGAGAGGTGGCAGCATGTCATGGCCACAAACTTTGCATTAATTAACAAATGCATAGTTTGTGTGTCATAATCTGCAACAAGAGGAGAACTGAATAATGTAAAAGAGGAATGCACAAGAAGAGGAAGCAGCTTAACAGTCCTACTTGTAATACTACAGATTTGATGGAAATATTGCTTCATGCTATAAACAAAAACACAATGCTAAATTTAGAGACAACATTAATCTGTTTTCCGCACAGTGCTTAGCATAAATGAGTACACCTCCTTTGAAAAGTAAGATTTTAATCAATGTCTCAATGAACATAAGCACAATTAAAAAAAAAAAAGACAAAACTGAGTTTTCTACAACATTTCCTAAACTGAGAACATGATGTGTTGTATAGTGGCCCATACAAAATGTTAATTCTCAAAGAAATCTAAAGGTTTTGTGGAAACAGTTGGGGTGGACTCATTTATGCTGAGCACTGTATTTTGATTTTTCATTTTTATCCTCAATTTTGTATAACACAAAAAAGGTTCATTCACACACATTTGCTTAGCTGCAGCCTGTGAAATCTGAATGTTTCATGTAAATGTTTCCAAAGCAGTTTTTTTTTTTTTTTTTTTAATTAATTGCAAATCAAAGGGTTTTTTGGGGCATTTTTTTTTCACATTTCAAAACAAAAACTTGACTAATCACATTTATTAGATTTATTGCCCAGCTTTAGTTTGCATTGAAATTATCCTGAGTCTTAAATGGTGTTTACTATTCCTGCGGGGTAGAATTTTTTTCTTTAAAGACCGACTTGTCAGAGCAACATTTGTGACATTGTTTGATGAACAGGCTTTGAAAAGATGAATCATTATAATATGATTATAAAGAATGTGGTGAGTCCCTAAATGTCATGAAACAGGGGCAGGTCTATAAGGGGGCAAGGAGGGGCAACCTCCCACCTGCCCCCTTAACTTTATGTTCTAAAAACTACATTTAAAAAAACCCAGGAACAAATCACCACTATTCCCAAAAGCCTCTCAAAATATTGACATTAAAGATGACTTCACCAAATGGATGGATGGAGCGATGGAGAGTGATGGCAGGAAGTCTGGAGATCCACTGTTATTTCCACATGGTATGGTTGGATTTTCCATATAGATTCCAGTGCAATGACAAAACATGTTACTCAGTAAAATAGCATGTTTTCACTAAAAGCCTTTGTTACAAGGTTAGAAATGTAAAGCTTTACGTGTCACTTTATTTTATCCATAATTATGATTAGGGATGTAAGGATACACTCACCCCATGATTCGATTTGAATCCTGATTTTAGGTCCATGATATTCGATTCGAATCGATTTTTTTTTCCATCCAGACTGCTTTTCAAACGTGTGGCTACATGATGATTAGCTTGTAGCTACAGTAGCTTCTGTCACAGCAATGTCCATGTTCCATGCATTATCTGTCACAACAGCCATGTCGTGATTAGTTTTTTCAAGCTCCCATTCTGCTTCAGCAAACTTCAGAACCTCTGCCATGTGTTCTCCAGTATGTGTTTTGAAAAGAGGATGAGTTTGTAAACAAAACTCACCATGCACCATTGATTTAGACTCACCGTGTACCCACAATGCTTTTGGAAGCGTCTTTATGTGTCGGGACACACCCCATAGAAATGAATAGGGGCAGTGCGGTGTGGTGCAGAGTCTGTGACACTCACTACCGTGGCATCAAAACAAGCGGCAGTAATAACAGATAACGCCTCCTATTGTTGAAGTAGCGCATCAACGCAATTTTTATGCTATCAATTTTAATCCCTCTTATTTGTGTCGATTTATAACCAATTAAGGATATATCCTTGCATGCATCCTTATGATAAAACTAAAGATGAAGCCAATTTCTACTCTATTGCTTAACAATTCAAAAATGAACTCTAAAAGTGTTATTGACTCCACTTATACATATGTAGAGATTCAACGTACTGCACTGAGGACATTCCTATTCCACCATGACAAGACCTCCTGCTGCCCCATGTAAAATTTTCTAGCTCCGCCACTGTCATTAAAGTCATTACAGTTTGTCTTTAGCCTGTTTAGTGTTTGCAGACAATAGGAAGAGATAATGATTTTTCTTTTTTATTACATAAGATTAATTAGTGGAATTTAGAACTTGGATATATCCATCTTTTCTTCCTGTTCAAACTTTAGCTTAATATATCCGTCAGGTGCCTCAAACACAAGTATAGCTGACTGTGCACTGAATCTGGTTGATTTTGACGCCTGAGCAGGCTGCTGAACACAGCTGCAGTATGAAACCCAGATTCTGTTTTAAGCAGCAGCCAGTTTGTACACACAGAAGTGTAAAGGTAGGTCAGGAAGAGGGCACAGCACCACCATATAGCCCTAATACTAATCATTTTCCAGGTTACCAAAGGAGGTCCATGGCCCCATTTTGTGCAATCAGCACTCATTTACCCCTATCCTTTATCTCGAACTCTGCTATTCCACCTGTGTCGTGTTTCACAGCTTCTTCAAGAACTGTTTACTGGAGTGATCCCTTTACATGTGCCAAATTGCATGTTTAATAGCTTAGACATGCCCTGCAACAGAGTATATGCTTTTAGAAATCAACACCCATGAGATGCAGTCATGGTGGACACAAACTACATTCACCTATGGGTGTTAAAAGATTTTGGATCACAACTCTCCTCTCAGGAAACTGGTTTGTCATAAATGTGTCTCTTTACGTAGATGTACACGTATGAATTCCAGCTCGGTTTGCAGGTTGCTCAGTCCAGTTGCTATCTTCACAAGTGTTTATGCATTTGCCTGATGTGAACTCCTGAAAGTTTACCAGTGTCATATTGTTCCAGGTGGTGGTTTGGCAGAAAACCAAGGTGGCCGATCACAGAAGTGCCCTCGTTGCTACACTGGGGCCCAGCACTGTTGCCAACCTGCTCCCTTGCCATCATCATCATGAGGAACCGGAGGTACGATGAGGGGAAACATGCGAGGTTTTGAGAAGTAGAAATATTGTAATTGGTGAAAAGTTGAAATTAATGAGTATTTAGTTGCTGTATTTGTGAACATTTGCATTGGAAGGATGTTTTTTTGTTTTTGTTATTTTACTTTTACTGAAAGCAGATGGAGAGAGGATTGAATTAGCTCAGCAATTAAACAATTTGCTACTGAGACACTCCCATACAGTATGTGTAAGTAACATACATGGGTGCATACACACATTTGGAAAAGAACTCATCTGTAAAGACAAGATGAAGTTTTACTATGTAAATAGATTATAATAACATCTGACTGAAATATTTACTAGAATTCTGAAATGTAGACCTTAGAATTTATCATGATGAAAATGTTACTTTGAGTCACTATTAATAATTCTCACAATAAATGTCAAATCTTTATAGCTTTCAGTTTTTAAGTCTCTTATAATTTCAAGTTAATGTTGAAGAAACCAAGTGGTTATTTATGGTTTTAAATCTACTTTATTGTTAGAATGTGAACAGATTTTTCCCAGACCAATAAACTTTTCATCATGAAAAAAAAAATCTTAATCATAAGGAAGTATCAGGCTTGGTTTTAAAGCTGCATATGATGTTCATCCCCAATTCATCAAATCTGTAAAACCTGAGTTATAACTAAGTATCACGAATCCATGTCTTTCTGTGATTACTTACCTTAATCTCTTCCCTCACAGTGAACAGTTTTGAAGTTAACGCCGCAATAAACAAAATCTGCGTGTTTGCAAACATAACTGGCAGTACTTGGACATTTCCATAAATTTGTTGCGGGGTTGCATTGTGGGTAGTATCGCTCCATGGAGCCGCAGCAGCAGCAAGAAAAACCATCAACCAAAGTAAAACAAGCAGCTTCTCTCTGTGTGGAACTGCGCTTCCCACAATGCAACACCATGACAAATTTCTGGAAATGCCCGAGTTAGCTTTAAGTCCTTTATCACACCTTGTTGTATTTGAAAGAAAATAATTGCAATCATTCAAACATCTGATACAAGCTACACCAACATGGCTTCTGTTTTTCATTGAAAAATTCCAGGAGTTCAGCATTTATGGCTGTCAGCCTCCATAGCCCAACATCAGTAGCATTTTCAAAATTATAACTTACAGTAGCTAGTAATGAATAATGATATTGAGAATCTTTTTAAAAGATTTTGATGGGACGTAAAAATTGGTTTGGATTTATCACCTCATTGACGTCAGTTGAAATGAATGAATTTGAAGCCTGCTGGGCCTTGTCCAACATGTGGAACATGCTCAGATTGGGGACTTTGGATATAAAGGCATTAGAGATTCATGAAACATGCAAGAAGAAAGAACAACAGGCTGAAAAATTCACCAGAAAATGACGTTACTCAGCTGTGATCTGAATCAAGAGCATTTTTAAGTCCCCCATGTATGACCGGATGTGACATAGTTCCTAAATTGCCTTCATGTTCTTGAAAGGTCTGAAAACTTAAATTTAACCTGTGAAACTCTGCTGCACTGCGCCAACTAAGGTGAAGTAAAGGCCTGTGTAAATTAGGGCATCATATCGATGAGTTTTACATTTTGGACATTACATTACTTAACTGTTTTAATAATTAAATCACATAAATAGGTAAAGACGCAGCATTTGATGGCATTTGTATAAGCTGATGGCAGGACCATGGACACAACTGATGCCAGTTGTGGATTCTCGATAACAAAATGTTGCACACCCTATAGCAGGAGTCATAAACTTTTGCTTTGTCATGTTAGGGTTCAATGAAGAGGGTGGATGTTAAAATTAAACTACTGTTATGTTTTACATGAATCAAATTAACAAAGTTTCATTAAGCAAAACCCTCAGTAGAACTGAGACTGTGTCAAGGCTCCATGTCTCTGGCTGTACAGGAAAATACAGTAGTTTTTTTAGTTCCACACGGTTTGTTCAGATCAGTCAGATACCAAGTTGCGCTGATAAGGAATGTAACAATTACAAGACTGCTCAGAGTGCATTGATCTGTGGTGGAAAAGTGGTGCAGATACATAATACCAGGAGCATGAGATGGTGAAAAACCAGTGTTACTTGTTTCTGCATACACTTTGGTTAAGATGCTCCTTTACCTTTTGTTGTGGAGAAATCTTCATAGTTTGTTCTCAAAAGAGACAAATTTTTCCTTGAAAAGAAATATCAGTAAGTTCACCTCAAAATGTAGTTTGGTCTAATTTTCCCTAAAATGAAACAAAATACTGTGACATGTCAAAAAAGTCCCCCTACCTGTTTGAAGAATGTTCTGGCAGTTTGTGCACTGTGGAAAAAAACATGCATTTGAAAGAAGTTCAATATATTTGTTTTGCTTGTTTATTAAAACCAGACACTAATGATTCTTGTACATGAAATGTACATGTTCAAGTTGGATGTTTTTTGCAAAACAAAGGAGCACATGCATATGTACTTGACCGTGAGCTCATAACCTCATCATGAACGCCTGGTCTAAAGCCAGCAAATGTGGTCAGTTGGTGGGAAGCCAACTGCTGCTTTGCCCTTTTCCCTTGAGTTCTTCACTGTTGAACAGTGAGTGATTTCTGTTAGCTAAGCTTTTCTGTGTTGACCGTAATTGAATTACTGTGAAGCTGTAACTTTGTGCTTGGTCATGGTAGGTGTCATGTGGCTCATACCTGCTGCCAGGCTCCCAACTAATCTACTCTGACAGATATGGAGCAGCCCTTTTCACCCCATTTCTCTCTCCTTTTTCTTTGTTGTTGTTATTTTGCTGCTGCACTTTGGTGTCCAGTTATGAGAACAACCTTTCACCTTTTCCTCTTACTCCCTGTAGCAATGAAAGAGAACTTTTCTCCTCCTTGTCCCCAAGACCAAACTAGTTTGACAATTTCCACGGGGCCTCGCACAGGGAGAGTTGTAAGAGCCATTCCTCAGCAGAACAAGATGTGACACTGGTTTTTGGCACCGTGACTACACATAGCTGTGGCCCTTTGAGGCCAGAGGTGCCATTCGTGCTCTCATAAAGTGACCCTAATGAGCAGAAATAGAGAGAAGCATGTGTGCCCCGACCTGAAACAGCAGTTCAGGAGCAACTTCATTGGCATGCGTTGCTGCTAATAATGAGCCCGAGGCTGTGTGGAAAAAAATACAGCTATTAACTGCTTGCAATCTGTGGAACATTATTAGCTTTCCATAATTTGCTACTACCTTACGTTCGTAATGAAGTTTGAAGTGCAATTGTTCGGTTTTATGTTGAGTCATCAATTTTAGCTGAGAAGGACCGCTGCAGGCATGATTGTAGGTGAAAACACTGAAAAAACCCACAGCCGCTGGTTGAAAATGTTGACACTGAATGCGCTAAAAAGACAGCACCTCACTGCCTGCCTTTATCGCTGAAGATTCATATTTAACTTTGAAATACTGACTTTAAAATGTATTTTGACTGATGTTATATATTATGTCATAACTGTAACCACTTCTTTGTGGCATATGACCAGATTTAAAGGCTTCATCCTCAGTGGTGCAGTTACAGGACTGACTCAACCATGGATCCTCAATTAGAAAATGTACAAGTAGATATTACTTGATGTTCAGATGCCAAACGCAACAGTTTTGCTGAGGATTTCAAACTAAACATAATAAGTGGTATTTATTTATTTTTTTAATCTCCTGGTCACTGTTATGGTTAGTGTTACATTTTAGCCTGTTAGATTAGATGTAGTTTAAGTTGTGTTTTAGTCACGTTACACACATCAACAAGAACGTATTCCCTTTCAAATAAAGTCTGATATGTATTTTAGTGTTACTACTCTTCTGTTATTAACCAAAACCTAAACAGAAGTTTGATGAACCTTAAGGTAGTCCTGGGGTGTGCACTTAAAGGCATTTTTGAAACGACTAGGGCTCAGTATGTTTTGTTTTGGTTTTTTTTTTACTTTTTTGATGAAAGTGTGAGGTTTCATTTGGCTTAAAAGCCTGCTTCATTTAGTCTCCTATAAATGATCAGATTAAACTCTGAGGACAGAAAAAGACAAGCTGGTCTATTATAATATATCCCTTGATGAATGTTTTTCTAATTGCTAAATTTATAATTTATTATGTATTTACTTACCTAGCTCAGTTAACATTAACGATATTTTCTTTTTTTTTTCCCCATTGGAACAGATTCTTTTGGAGGGCTTTTTCCCAAAGCCTGGAGCGGATTACCTTTCTTCAAGCTCATCAAGTCAAGACAAAACATTTATATTTGTCAACAATCGACCTGTCCACCACAAAGATATAATGAAGGTTGGATGAACCATAAGATATTTCCAAAAACTGATACTATGACATATTGCATTAGAAAAAGTTTGTGACAACAGCAACATTTTTGGTTTGCCTTTTTACTGATCAGCTGTTTCCACATTAAGATATTCTCATAATTTGCCAAAACAATACAATTCAAAATTCTACTTTAGATTTACTTGACAATCAAATATTGCTGTTAACATAATGATTGAACTTACACAATTATTTTCTCTTACATTTCCCTACAAACACATCCCTGGTCAAACTTTGTGACTGATCATCAGTTGCTACGTCAACACTACGCAGCTCAGTATGAGGAAGAGGCCGCCCGCAACAGATATCCAATCCTCATGCTCAAAGTCACCGTCTCACCCTCGTCTGTGGACGTCAATCTGACACCAGACAAGACTCAGGTTCTTCTTCATCACAAGGTAGGGTAGAGGTCTTTCACTTTTTTTTATTATACTCCACCCCCATAGGGTCGGGGGTATGCAGTATATACCAGAAATTCCGTCCATCCATCCAAGATTTTTGTCCAACCAATTTCTCGAAGACCTGATTCCTTTTAAATATGACACACATTTTCTTTACCACCAGGAGAGGTGCAGTGCACAGTTTAATGGCAACATTTTTATGAGTGTTTTGAAATATTTCATAAAAGATTGAAAGTTAAAGCTGCAACTGACTTTCATCACCAATTTTTCATCAGCTCAGTAAAACCCGAGTCATAGCGTTAGTATCATGAATCCGTTAGTCTGTCCGTGAATACACACCTGACTCTCTTCCCTCACGGTGAATAATTTCAAAGTTCACTCCACCATAAACAAGTCTGTGTTTACAAATGTAACCAGCAGGTAACTCGGTCATTTCTGGAAATTTGTTGCGGTGTGTATTGTGGGAAGTGGACCTCCACACAGAAAAAACCTTCTGGGTTTCACTTGGTCAACGTTTTTTGTTGCTGCTACTATGGCTGTGTGGAGCTCCACTTCCGACAATGCATGTTGCGCCACATTTCCAAAAATTCTCAAGTTACCTGCTGGTTATGTTTGTAAACACACAGACTTATTTATGGGGGGGTTCACATCAAAACTGTTCATCGTGAGGGAAGAGTAAGAGGTGTGTAATCACGGAAAGACTTATGGATTTGTGATACTTAGGCTATGACTCAGGTTTTACAGATTTGATGAAAAATTGGTGACGAAAGTCATCCATAGCTTTAAGATTTGGGCAGAATAATGTTTGTGTTTGTTTGACTGAATTACCCAAAAAGCACAGTAATTAAGTTTAATGTACTTTACAAGTATCTTTAATTTTCAAAATTACTCCCTAACTACACTGGGTTTAAAAAAAAAGAAGAATAGATTGAATAGAATTTAGACTAGAAAGACTACAATATGATTCAAACAATAACCAATCCTATATATAATTTTTAATTTTATTATTATTATTTTTAACATCTATCCTCTAAATTTAGGAGGAACTGTTAACTGCTGTTGAAGCGTTGCTGGTTTCTCTCTATGGATTTCGGGCAGCTACAGATCACCCGCTTGGGAAGCAGCTCAGCCATAATACATCTTCCCCATCGTCTAGTCCTCCACGGACAGAGACTTTGCAAATCGGCAGTGACAGAAGTGTGGGGAGAAGTGACACTTCTAATATGCACAGTGGTATTGTCCACAAAGAGGCACCTGAACACTCCACTACAACTGTTTCAGCAACACTAACCAGTAATGCATCACTGCACCGCCAGACCTCAAACGGTAGCTCATCTTCTTCTATAGCGGAGGACTGGATTATCAACCAGATCTCCAGTGGGCTTGAACCGAACTTTTCTCTCTGTGATGATAAAATGACTCAGAACAGTACTGACACACAAGAAAAGGACTCGGCAAGCAAATCTCCTGAGAAACCTGAAGACAATTTAGGTCCAGAGGTGAGCAAAGATCATTCGTCAGCTGAGGACTGGAGCCGGGGAACGGCTTTTAAAGACCCCGTGTCGAACGAACCCCTGCAACCTGTCATCATTCATCAGCCCTCAGTGCACAATAATGCAGAGACTCAAAGCAGCACAAACATAAAGATGACAAACGCCATAACAGAAAAACGGGCTGCTCTGACTGCCTACGACCTGATCAGCAACCGCACCATGAGGGCACCGCTGTCTCCCGCCACGCTGTTCGAGAAGGAGGCCAGAGCTGAGGTCCTCAGGGAGAAGCCCACAGCCAGTCTGCAGGATATCAGCACGGCCGTTGACGAGAGATGGAAAAATCTGACGGAGGCAGACCGTAAGAAGTGAGTTTCCAGACCTTCACCTTTCCAAGTAGTTGATTCCATTTCTTGTTATTTGCAAGGCAGAAAGAAGCGGGGGGGGGCTTGACCTGTCATTTGCAAGTGAAAAGCCTGGCCTGGAAATCTTGTTGATATGAACTGTGTTTCTAATTTCCAGACAATAGTGCTCAGTAATAGGACAGGTTGACAGCATTTTCTGCTGTAGAGCAGGTATCACATAAACAATTTCAAAGTATGCCATCTATTTGCAAATGAAAAGTGTTTTGTCATTTATATGGTTAATGTATAAAAATAAGTAAAAAAAAAAAAATGTTATTTGTTTGTAATACCAAAGAGTAATGCTATGTTAGGGTGTGCTGCTGAGGGAAGTTGAGAGCCAGACCAGACATGGAACCTTAGAAATGTACAGCTGTGGCCAGGGTAAGAAGCAAACACAT
>JAPTGZ010000015.1:3208384-3219125 GCA_029814645.1 Fowleria isostigma | reverse complement strand
CTGCAGTTGTAATGTTCCTCAGTCTGCCAAAATGTCAAATATAACAGAGGGGTTGAATAATTTTGCATGCAGCTGTAATGATCTGACTCTCCCATTATCAATATAAGACCTTGGGCAAAAAATGAATACAACTATGGATTGGATTTTAGGCCTTAAAAAAGTTGAATTTCTATTGCTCTTATACATCGATTGGATTCTCAAATACTTACTTTTATATGGTTGCTTTAACCTCTCACATTTTAATGTGTTTTTGGTAAAAACTATAAATTGTCTTGCGTTGAAGATTCACTGTGTGATATTTAGTGACATCTAGTGGTGAAGTTGCAAATAGAAATTACAACTACAATCGTTACTTGTAGTGGCAGTCAGCGAGCCAGTCTACATGCACACCAATACTCCAACCGTCATTCAATGTCTGGAGATATCAGACTATTCAAATGATCATGGAAACAGGATAATCTGATAGGCTTTATCTGATAACAGCAGTAATCTGATTATGAGAAATTGGATCAATACACCTAGATTTCTCCCCAGTACTCTGATGTCTTCATGCATGTATATGGGCTAGTGCTGGGTGATATGGCCTAAAAAAGAAATCTCAGGTTTTTTTATGAAAAAAACTCAATTTTCAATGTGATTTTCAATCTCCTATTTAAAAGAACATAAGTGCAGACTGCAAATATATTGAATAAACATTACCTTTATTGGTCTTCATTTTAAGTGTATTGAGACAGACCTTTAAAAAAAGCAAAGGCAGTCATTGGTGTCGATAAGTAACACCATGCACCCTTATATATTATATTCATGGGGGGGAAGGAGAGGGAGGGTTCGACGTCATAGAACTACGGGAAGAACGTGTTGTTGGAAAATTCAAAATATCAAATTTTTTGCATGATAAGAAAATCAATTTTCTAAACATGAAACTTGGCGTTATCTAGAAATTCGACTTTTCAATTAAACCAAATTGTTTTTCCCTACCCCTAATACAGGTTTATCTGATTTCTTTCAGTTTTTTGCATCTGTGCATGTGCATATAAATGGAAAATGGAAGTTACGCAACAATAACATGGACAGCCTAAGGAAAAAGATAAACAATCAATGAAGGATAGCACCAACATGTGACCTATACAGTAGTCTTCTGGGCTTTCACATTAGGACAGTTAATGCTGACCCCGTAGGTATTGTCATATGCAACAAGACAAGACCAGATGTTTTGAAAATGACAGGAAGTGTATGTCTCATAACTTCTGTGTGTACTTCAAAAGAAGTCAAATAATGGACTGAAACATGTAAACCAGGGTTTTTTGATTATCGCATCTCTGAAGTGCATGTAACTGCGTCACATCTCATTATAGCAATTATCAGATTACTCCAAGTTATTGGATTTTTATGGTCAAATAAACGGGCTCAGTGTTGGCTTATGTCCACTTTCCACTCTAATGTGATGATGCTGGTCCACACAGAGCTGAAGATAACAGCTCATTATTTATTCACTATTTGAATTTCACAAATCAAATACAGGTTTTACAAATCAGAAACTGTGTTTTAATTTATCTAAATGCTTTGTATAGTTATTCAGCCCATATTTGAAGTCTAGGTCTTGTAATTTTTTATTTTTATTAGCAACTTTATCCTTTTATAACCACATTTTATAAAGGTCTTGTAATGTTTAAGCCAGACCTGGCCTAATCTGGTCAACGTCCCCCCAAAAAAGCAGTGAAATCACCCAGTAAGTATATGGTGAATCAGATGCCAACTTATGTATTGTCAGTAGACAATGTTATTATTTTGGTACATCTGTTCTTTTTCACCAGAAATGTTGTTATTTAAGCTATTGCTTTCACGCTAAATGGCTCTAGTCCAGTAAATACACAGCTTCTATAAAAGTCCACTTTTCAGGGCAATTTTCTAATTATTCTTAATTTGTTTTTATTACAGAGGATAATGTATTGCCCTTTTTGTGGATTCAGCCTGGAGTTACTAACTCCATTTTGCAGTTCATGTGGAAAGGATCATGTCACACGAAACAGCTGCAACACAGAAACAAAGAAGTCCATCCTGAGTTACAAAATGATTCAGATTTAGTTTATTTTATTTTGGGCTGACGCACTCCATGTACAATAATCATACTGTTCATATACACATCTCATTATGTATACACAGATATACATGAAAAAATAGCTGTAAACACCGTATACACAGAAATTTACATGAACAAATATGCACAGAAAAATATACATAGATTCAGAATTTATTACACTCAGCGAGTGTGTCACAATGTGGTGTACCATCCAAAGCAGCATCTTCTCATCAAAATGTAGCTACGTCTGGAGGTAACGAGTTTAATGTTTATGTTGTACTTGATTAATTTATTTTTCAATTCATTCTGGGCTCTGATTTTCTTTTATATTCTTTATTCTCGTTTTTTTTATTATGGCTGTGAATTGGGTCTTAAATTGCTTTAGTAGTCGTCTTAAAAAGTTTCAAATTGTTGAAAGCTGCAGAAACCCTGATTACAGTGCACATCCACAGGCATGTCAGCAACCAAAAGTACAAGCTGTACTGTCGGCTGATCTCTGCCCACTGAGCTTCTCAGCGAGCATCATGGAATAAGACCATTATACTGCACTTTAACCCAATTATTCTAGATTACTGCATACCAGTTTAAAATAATTGCAAGGTTGGAAAATGTGTATCAGCAGTATCTGGGGCATTATATAAGGTATGGAAGAGTGTATGGAAAAAGACATCTGTTCAGAATCCTGCCTTGCTGTTCTCCTATCTTAAACATGAAATAATATGTACTTGGCTTTTTTTAGTGCCACCGTTATGTGGGACTAAACTTCTAGGAATTACACTTACAAGAGTTCATGAAACTAGTTATTTAAATAAGAGGGGGCTGAGCGATAATGTATAACACATGACAATCTATGGAAACATGCGTGTGCTTATTACCTACTACCTACATACATATAGAGAGGAAAGAACTGCATGTATACTAACTTCTCGTGTACGGTGGACACAAGGTGATACTCAATTTCGGTCCTTATTTTACAGCATTTTTTAGTGTATGTTTAAAAATGAACAAGTCAATTATTAAATGGTTGGTACTTACATAGCGCGTTTCCACACTTTCATGCTGCCCAAAGTGCTTTACAATACAAGCCTCTCATTCACCCATTCACCCCCACATCATACACCAGTGGACAACTTCTGCTATGTAAGGCGCTACCACGCCTCACTGGGAGTAATTTAGGGTTCAGTGTCTTGCCCAAGGACACTTCGACAAGTTGGAGGCGGGATTCGAACTGCTGACCCTTTGATCATTGGAACAACAGTGGAATATACAATACTCAGCATAAATGAATAAAACCCTAGGGCTGGGAGATATGGCCTAAAAAAATCTCAATTTTTTTAAAATGGAAAAACTCTATTTTTGATTTTCAATCCCCTATTGAAAAGCACTTAAGTGCAGACTGCAAATATATTGAAAAAAAAACATTAACATTATCAGTTTAAGTGTATTGAGGCAGACCTTAAAAAAAACAACAGCAGTTATTGGTTTCAACAACGTGCCACTGTGCACCCTCACATATTTTACAGTATTTGCTTGTTCTGTATCTGATGCCATGATTGTTGTGAATGAGCATCTGTTTACCTCTGTCTGTCTCTGCAATGTTGTTTGTTGTGACTGTGATTCACATGGGGGAAGGGGGGGGAGGGTTCCACCTCATGGAGCTACAGAAACCCACAAGCATGTGTTGGTGAATTCAAAATACCTATCTTTTTTGTGTGATAAGAAAATTGATTTTCTAGAAAGAAATCTCGATGTGATCTACAAATTTAATTTTTTGATTAAATCTGTTTTGTTTTTTTTTCCCAGCTGTAGCACACTCCCTTTGAAAAGTAAAATTTTAATAAATATCTCAATGAACATAAGCACAGTTTCAAAAAATCGGGACAAAACCTGCATTTTATAGAACATTTCCTTAACTGAGAACATGATATGTTGTATAGCGTCCCATAGAGAATGTTGATTCTCACAGAAAACTAAAGGTTTTGTGACAAATCTGTTGGGGTGGGCTCATTTATAGGGATGTAAGGATATATCCTCAATCAGTTAAAAATCAATACAAATAAGAGGGATTAAAATCAATACAGCAAAAAATTTGCATTGATGCACTACTTCAACAATAGGAGGTGCTGTCTGTTATTACTGCCGCTTATTTTGATGCCACAGTAGCAAGCGTCGTGGACTCCACACCGCACCACCTCAATTCATTTCTATGGGGCGTGTCCCGATGCATAAAGACGCTTCCGCAAAGCATTGTGGGTACATGGCGCATCTAAATCAATGGCGCATGGAGAGTTTTCTTTTACAAACTCATCCTTTTTTCGAAACACATACTGGAGAACACATGGCAGAGGTTCTGAAGTCTGCTGAAGCAGAATGGGAGTTTGAAAAGACTAATCACGACATAGCTGTTGTGACGGATAACGCAGGGAACAGGGATGTTGCTGTGACAGAAGCTACTGGAGCTTCAAGCTAATTATCATGTAGCCACGTGTTCGAACAGCAGTCTGGATGGAAAAAAATTTATTCGAATCATATATCATGGACTCACAACTGGGATTTGAATCAAATCATGGCGTGAGTGTATCCTTACATCCCTACTCATTTATGCTGAACACTGTAAGTATGTAAATTATTGAACATCTGCTGGAATGGCTAAGTAGGAAAAATGAGGTGTGTTATTAACACTTATTCTTGACAACCTCATTGAAATCTTCAGGTATGAGGAGAAGGCGAAGAAACACCTGGAGCATCATGGCCAGAGGACCAAGCTGGCCTCTGCTCAGGGCCCCAGAGAGCCGAGCGCCACCACCACAAAAGGACACGCGGTGGGCCAGAAACGAAAGGCCCCGCTCTCCAACCAGCAGCTGTTGGACGAACTCTTCTCTGCTCAGCCCCAGAAGAAGATGAAGAACTTGGCATCGAAGCCCTCGCAGCCCCTTCCCTGTTGCGTGGCTGCCCTTCGACTGCGGCTTCAACGCCTCTCGTCTCAGGGCAGCGCAGCACCACAGGGCATCCGTCTTGTAAACCGGCTGGCCTCTCAGAGCGCCTGGGTCATTTTATGTGGTCAGAGGCTCATGTTGTTAAATCCATTTCGGGTGGAGGAAGCCTTGCTGTTTAAGAGACTTCTAGAGAATAATATACTTCCAGCAGTGAGTCTCCAGAACCCTATACAGTTAACAGATGGGTAATGTATCTCACTCGCTCGTAACCAGCACACCGCAAAACTGTACCATCAGCCAAAATCTGAAAGCCTAAAATAATAGAACTGCACGTATGATTATCAAATTTGATTATCTCGTTTAAACATCTGCAACAACATGAGTGTATATAAATATTTAATATAATCCATTACTGTCAGAAAACCCAGGTTTTAAAACATCTAATGATGTTGTTTTGTCCATTTGTCAGACTGTGGAGGCAGACCATCACGTTTTTACTGACATCTTTGTAGCTCATAAAGTTAGTTACGTCATTATTGGGGTTCAATTTATGAGCAAAATCCAGACATTAGATAATCTTAAATATAATTGAATAATACTCTAAAGCAGGGGTCTCAAACATGTGGCCCGGGGGCCAAAACGTGTTCGCCAAAGGGTCCAAACCGGCCCACAGGATGAATTAGGGAAATACAAAAATTACACTGAAGATATTAACAATCAAGAATGTTATGGTCAACTCAGTCTAAAGTGGGTCAGACCAGTAAAATACAATTGCAATGAACTATAAATAATAAAAACCGGAAATTTTTCTCTTTGTTTTAGTGTAAAAAAAAAAGTAAAATTACAGCAGCCAAAATGGAAAACAACAACAACACAAAAATGTTAACTTCTACAGACTAGCCTTTTACAAAAAATGTGAATAACCTGAAATGTTTGAAGAGAATTAAGTGCAATTTTAACTACATTAATGTTAATAAATGTTTTCTGTATTTGTAGTTCCACTGTGACTTAAGCTGTGAGTTGTAATGAACATCTGAAATTGAGAAGCTGAAGCAAAATATTAGCATAAATTGTAAAATTGCACTTTTTTTTAAAATTATTTTTGTCCATGCTTGTTCATGTTTTTCCCACATTTTTTTTTAAAGGACAGATTGTAGATGTAAACATTTTTATGATATAATTTTATGTTTTTTACTCTAAAACATAAAAGTTAGACATACGGATTTTGGAATTGACATTATTTATTCATTATTGTGTTATTATTTTAATGATCTGGCCCACTTCAGGTCATATTGGACTGAATGTGGCCCCTGAACTAAAATGACTTTGAGACCCCTGCTCTAAAGTCACATACATTCTAACGCATAGCATAAGTGCATTTCTAACAGTTCTTTTTACTTTCTTTCTTTTTCTTAATTTTTTTCTCTGTCTTCCAGACTATTTCAAACCCAATGTCAGATAGTTTCCAAACAGCTGAATCACTATATGACAAATTCCTAATCCTTTTTCATATTTACTGTTGCTATACCGTATGTACATAAGATCTATATACCTCCAACATTCATACATTTTTCTATAATGTGCTGGATTATACTGTTATATATCAGAAATATATGTTTAATATTGTATACTACTGTCATTTGTAGAAGTCTAGGGGGAGCTGAGTATACTGAGACTTTGTGCCACATGGAGCAGCGCTGTCCTGAACTCGACGGAGGGGTCCTGTTCTCTGATCCAAGGCTTGTTGCAAATGGGTTTCAAATCAAACTCACACCAGGTACTTTGTGAATAAACGTTTACATATAGCTGAGTTTTATGCATTTGATTGATTGGAGAGTTCTAAACACTGTAAGAACAGCCCCACAGCAAGAAAACCAAATACCTTTTTTTTTTTTTTAGTAAAAATTAATAGTCTTGTATTTGTTTTTGTTTGGTTGGATTACAAAATAGAATAAGAAAAGGAAAAAAATCCAGCCACTGAAAGACCATAATGTGCCTTAAAAAAAAAAAAATGTGATGGCAATTACAAACAATAAAAAAAAACACCTATTAAAAGGCTTAAATGGACAAGTTATGGAACTGGTGTTATTGAAATATCTTATTAGGACAAAGTTCAAAATATTTTTCTTCAAATGAGATCACTGTTTTAATGATGAATGAGCTTGACAAGATTTATTTTCTTTTGGGGAAAAACAGACTCATTTCCGTGGAAATGTTGTGATATTTCTTTCCTGCTGTGCGTGCCATGCCCTTCCCAAAAGAAAAATATTTATTAAAAATGTAAAGCCAACAACATGCATCTTTTTGATTAATGCTTTCTTAGAGGTGGTTATTTATCTCTTAAGAAATGTTGGAGTCATCACCATCATTAATGTCAAAGTTCACAGATCACTTAGAAATGTCAAACGGAGTTGTGTCTAACTGGATTACAGGCAATGACTTCTGACAGAGTTTCTGTGTAACAGATTAGTGGTGGATAAGACAAAATACCCCGGTACCTTTAGAAAAGTTGTCCATCACAAAAAACACTATACAGCAAAAGGAAGACCTATGGTTTAGTGAATCATTCCACTAAAAAATAATAAAACCTATAAGCCTAATGTTTGCCTTTCATGAGGGATTATTACAAGTACAAATACATAATAACATGACAAGATAAGTTTTACAAATATCATGTACTTTCTAGAAATATTGTTAAAAATTGAATTAAATATAACATTTATTCAAACAGAAGTTTAAATTAAACAATAGCCACACTACTGTGAATAACCTTTTAGGCTACAAAAACATTTGGGTTTCTAGATGGGACAGTGCTCCGGCGTTGGTCCGTCCGTGTTTACACTAACGTCGAGACTAAAACAGGGTGATGGAAATGACAAACCAGTGAGAACAGCTCAGAACTGTTCATAATGTCCAGGTTGTTTGTGCCAGTTTTAAGCACGATTTCTGTGTTCACTTGCAAAGGGTGTACAGTGTCCTGTGAGCACTGCTTGTTTTTGATGCTGACATGGTTCACCTCACTTGACACTGGCTCTGTGCCCAACAGCCTGGTCTCACAGTAGGTTTGCACCCCAGTGTGCAGGTGATGAGAATGGTTGCCCTTTAAGAAATTCAAGGAATTTTCATTTGGCACTGCCAGCCTTGGTGGGTGTGCATGGGGCTGAAGTCAGCCGTGTATATAAGACCAGATCATTGCCCAAACTCACCTGAAAATATCTGGCTTTTTGTTAGGATTGTCAGAAATGTGCGATGCCTACTTTTTCAAAAGTCATTCAAGCTGTCACCTCATTTAAAAGTTGATGCATGTTTTTCACACAAAAAACAAGTATTTTTATGATGGATTTTGTCTAATACAAATATGAACTGTGTTTCTGTTGGTTGTTGCTGTAAAATAGGAATCTCAAACATGTCGCCCACCGGCCCATTGGATGCATTTGTAAAATTCAAGAATTACACTAAAAATATAAACAATCATTTTAGTGTGGGTTCCATGTACAGACCAATTCAATTTCAAGTGGGTCGGATCAGTAAAAATATTATCATAAATACTCACAATTCCAAATTTTTCCTCTTTGTAAGAACATTTTCATTGAACAAACTATAATTTCACAAAAAAACATGAATAACATGAACAAATATGAACAACCTGAAATGTCTTAAGTGTAATTTTAACAATATTGTGTTCGTTACTAAATGTTTTGTGTATTTATAGATCCACCATGATCTGTAATTTGCTCATATGTAAATGAAAAACTGTAATATTGTTTAAAATTGCACTTATTTTTATTTTAAAAAATTTAGGGTGTTCATGTTATTCATATTTTAAAGGGTAGTTTGTAAATGTGAACATTTCCATAAAATAAGGAAATTTTGGACTTGACATTATTTATGTTATTATTTTCCTGGTCCAGCCCATTTCTGACCAAATTTGGCTGAATGTGGCCCCTGAACTTAAATGAGACCCATGCTGTAAACGTTTCCTAATTACAAATGTCGCAGACTGTGCAGTTTCATACAAACAGAAGAGCCATAAATCCTATTGGTCTTTGCCTCCCTAGAATTTATTTGAGATCCTTCTTCAGTCATTTTGTATCCAAAGTCATGCATCAGAAATATAAATTGTGCATGATTTGCAGTATTTCCTCATGAAATGAGAGCCTATCATTCTTCCACCCTACAAGACAGCTTCCTTCCAGTCTGCTGGGGCTTCTATTAGTCATTTAACACTCCATTTGGCAATTGCTTGTTTGACTTGGGCATCAGCTCGGCTGTAAACCACAATATTTATTTATTATTCTTTCCTGGAGATAGTAGTAGTGTCTAGAGTATATTAATCCTTGTTTTCTGCTTATTTTGGCCAGGGCTCACGTCAGCCGAGAGACATCTGGAAGTGACGGCAATGGCAGACTGTGTGCCTTTCCTCAGCCTAGAGGACCTCAGGGAGATCCTGACCGCAGTTCTTCACAAAAAGGCTAAGACAGTGCAGGAGTGTCGGCCACTTAAAGTCACAAACTACCTAAAAGTGAGAAACAGAACCTGAAAATGACACTAGCTGGGTTTCCATTACAATTTTGTGCAAAATAAAAGTGATATTTCTACAATTTCAACTAAGCTACTTGTAGGTGTTTCCATTGAAGAGTGTTTGGTTCTGATGCGTGAGTCTAGTGAAGTCCCGTCTATCTGTCTTGCGATATGTCGTAGTTTTTGAAGAGAGACAGAGGTGCGTCTGTACGTAACTCACATCACTCTGTAGGCGCATCTCAAGGCCAACTCCTTGACAATGTCCTCACAGAATGAATTTCTGGAAGAGAACTGTACAGAATTCACCAACCAGTTGTGGATACAGAATTTCTGAATAACCCGGGCAACGTTTAATGAACTATTACGTTATTGAACCTCTCGTGGCACCGGAAATGTCCTGCCCGTGACTAGTGAAGATGTGTGAAATGTGTTTCCATGACACTTTTTTGCTTAACTTCTATATCGAAACGTCTCAAATACTGCCTCATGGGAGCGTAAAAACTTTTTTGCGGTCTTTGACAGTTTTTGCGAAATTCCTGTTTCCATTACCAGTTTTCTATTGTGCAATTTATATTTTGCGCATTTCTGAGGGTAATGGAAACGCAGCTAGTGTCCTAAATAATAATAATAATAATGATAATGGATTAGATTTATATAGTGCTTTTCTATTAAGGCATACTCAAAGCACGTACAATGGATCCATTATTCATTCACTCACACATTCATACTCTGGTGGTGATAAACTACATTTGTAGTCACAGTTGCCCTGGGGTACACTGACATAAGCATGGCTGCCAATTTGCACCTATGGCCCCTCCAACCACCACCAAATATTCATACACATCCATACACCAGTGTGAGTAGCCACACTGGAGGTAAGGTGGGGGAAGTGTCTTACCCAAGGACACAACAGCACATGACTGGGACAGAGCGGGTTTCGAATCACCAACCTTCCAGTTATTGGACGACCTGCTCTAAATCCTGAGCCACAGCCGCCCCCCAACTAGATTACCCTAGATTATCATTCATATAATTATTTTTTTTTTTATCTATTTTTATTGAAAAGTATGGCACATTGACAAAAAATTTCACAATTAAAGCAGTATAGAACTGCCTAAAAAATGTCACAGTCATTCCTCTGACAAAAGAAACTAAATTCAGAGCCATACTTAACATATTTTTCCCTTTTTACAAAGTGTACAAA
>JAPTGZ010000015.1:3181820-3196551 GCA_029814645.1 Fowleria isostigma | reverse complement strand
ATCGGTAAAGCCGGGGGGGTATTTAAAGGTAAAATCCGACTTGCGCGCAAATTCGGGTTACGCCGCCTGCGTAGGAATGGAACTCGTTCGTAACCCGAGGACCGCCTGTAATCTATAAATAATGAAAATTGCAAGTTTTTAATCCTTGTTTTAGTTTTAAAATTTTACAAAAATGTTTACATTTATAGACTAGCCTTTTACAAAAACTGTAAATAATTTGAACAAATAAGAACAACCTGAAATGTCTTAAGAGAAGAATGTGTACTTTTAATAATATCCTGCTTATTACTAAATGTTTTGTCTATTTGTCGATCCACTGTGATCTGTAAGTTGTGATGCACATGTATAAATGATAAACTAAGGCATAATATTGTTAAAATTGCATTTATTTTTCTTAAAAATTTTCAAGTTCATATTTCAGTCAAATTGCATAATTAAAATGTTAATGTTATGCTCAAGTACTGTTCATAATGTTAACATTTTAATTATGCAATTTGACTTTTTTCACTCAAAAACATGAGAAAACTTTGGAGTTAATATTATTTATAAATTTTTATCTTATTATATATATTATCTCACTGGTCCGACCCACTTTAGATTATATTAGGTTGTTTGACACCCCTGCACTAAAGGAAAGGTGGGTAAAGGGTCTTACCCAAGGACACAACAGCACATATCAAGGGCAGAGTGGGATTCAAACCATGATCTAGTTATTGGATGACCCGCTCTACCTTTGTTGTATGAACTGTTGCACAGGGTCAGGTTTAAGTCCATTTTCCTTGATAAAAGTGTGTCTAAAGATGGTCTGGGACTAAACTCTTCAGCTGGACCAGCTCACAGTGTGACTACTTCTATTAGCTGCTTCACAACCAACAGTGATACTGCAGAAAGTGATGCACTGATCAACCAAACATGTACGTCTATGCAGTTACAGATGCCAACCTCAAGTCTTCATCCCCAGATTGTAACCCAAACATTTCTGAAATCATAAGCAGGTTCTCCTCCTCCATGTTGATTTTGGATTTTTTCCATCCACATTAGTATCACTTAACTACGATGGCGTATAAGGGCCGCATAATAAAAACAAATTGCTTGCCTCTGCGAGAATAAAGTCACAATATTTTGAGAATAAAGTCATAATATTGCAAGAATGAAGTCGTAGTTTTAAAAAAGTAGTAATATTTTGAGAATAAAGTAATATGAGAAGAAAGTCATAATATTTAAGAATAGTCATAATATTACGAGAATAAAGTTGTAGTTTTAAAAAAAACTTGTAATATTGCGAAAATAAAGTTGTAATATTATGAGAATAAAGTGGTAGTTTTAAAAACTCAAAAATAGTGTTGTACTTTTATGAGTCATAATATTTTGAAATTAATTTGACAGTCAGAGTTTCCTGTTACAGCGAACACACCAAGTGAAGCAGCAACTTCACTTCTGTAGAATTGGGCCAACCTTATTCTCGTTGTATTATGACTTTATTCTCATAATATTACGATTACTCTCGTAATATTATGACTTTATTCACAAAATATTATGAGTTTTTGAAAACTACGACTTTATTCTTGTAATATAATTACTTTATTCTTGTAATATTACGACTTTATTCTCAAAATAATTAGGTTTTTTTTAAAACTATGGCTTTATTCTCATAATATTAGGACTTTATTCTCGTAATAACGAGGTTTTTTTTTTAACTATGACTTTATTCTCGTAATATTATGACTTTATTCTCGTAGTGACAAGTGATTTGTTTTTCTTATGTGGCCCTTATACTCCGTCGTACTTAACTGAAACCATGCAGCTGTTTTCTTTACTGCTTTTATACCAGGGTTTCTGCAGGTCATTAAAAAGCATTAAAAGTCATCAAGTAGATTTTGTGAAAATTAAAGTCTTAAATGCCATTAAAAAGTCTTAAATTTGATGTCCCGAGGCGTTAAAAAAAATTAAATACACTTCATGGGGACAAAACATTATTATTCCCAATTTATTTTGATAATATAAACATATAATTTTGATTGGAAGTATTGTGTGATGATTGACAGTTGGAACCCTTTTATTGGCTATTGTTTATGGCAGGTGCGTGAAAGTCAGCAACACCGGATGCTTGGAACGTGCTGTGAGTGTGTTCATGCTATGAGGGAATATTAGCAAATGTTGGAAAAAAGGGAAAATGCAATTTTCAGTACAAGTGGTTGGAGGAGGAACTATTCAGAACCTGGTGAAAGCCTGTCGGTGGTGTATATAAGAAACTGTATCTGCACACATTGGACATGGGCTCTAAATGTGTTTAAAGTGGCATTAAAAAGGGCATAACAAAGCATTAAATTTGATTTTCTGATACCTGCACAAACCCTGTATGCCATGACTGTGGTGCAGATAGACAACATGCACCAATGACGTTTTATTGTACATCATCTCACGCTGAGAGTCGGAGAATTACAAGGCAGTATCAGTCTGCATATCTGTTGTGTCCAAATTTATTAGATCCAACAGCACTAGAGGTGTGAAAAAATATCGATACAGCAATATATCGCAATACTTTGACCTCCAATATAATATTGATATTTCAACCCTTAATAGCGATTTTTTTGGAAAAACAAAAATAATAATTCCTTTGCAACATTAGTTTAATTCACAGTGAAAAACTTGATGCACTTTATGTTTTAATGCACTTTAAGAGATGCATTTTATGTTAAGTGTATGTATTGTATGTAACACTGCATTTGACTCATTATTTCAAAAACAATAAAATGAAAAAGTTGTTTTCAATCAAATAGTTTTGACTTTGTCCTTTCAATTTTGTGAAGTATTGTGTGACTTACATTTACATCATCTCTATTTTCTTAGTTAACTGTGTAGAATATTGCAACATATCACAATATCATGATATCATCATATATCATGATACTATCATATCGTGATCCAAGTATTGTAATGCGTATCGTAACGTGAGGTTCTTTCAAATACTCACCCCTAAACAGCACTATATTTGTCTCATCTCATCTCATCTTCCTCCACTTATCCGGGGCCGGGTTGTGGAGGCAACAGTCTAAGCAGGGATGCCCAGACTTCCCTCTTCCCAGACACTTTGTCCAGCTCCTCCAGGGGGGACCCCAAGTTAAGAAACCTTAATTTGGAGGAGCCAAAGCAGAAGAAGAGTCATCTAGTGTCTGTGTTCACCATGTAGCTAAAACACTTCTGAAACAACATCTGTGTGAAACATGTCTCCAATGCAGCTTTAACTCTGAAATGGGTCACTGCTGACCTGGTTTTTATTAAGATTCTTTATTTGTCAGTATATAGACACACATAGACACATGAAATTAACCTTCTGCTTTTAACCCATCACTAGAACATGCAGACACCACAACTGCAGACTCACAGCAGTGGGCTTACCATATCAAGAGCCTGGGGAACAAATGGGGGATTAACTGCCTTGCTAAGGGCACATCAGCCAACAACTTTTTCTGTCAAGCTGGCGACCCTTTGGTCAAAAGCTGACTATCCAGCCTTCTAGACCATGGGTGCCCTAATTCGGAAGTATTATGAAGTTAATTGTCACTATTAAACTGTATGTCTCAGAGCAATCTGCAGAGTGAATGGTTTAAAAACCAGGCTGAGGTCAGCTCATTTGGCCAAAATTTGACCTGAAAGGATAATTGTCCAGATCAGTGTTTGTAAAATTGACCATGATTGAAAATGAATATATGAATCTGTCCGTTTTTACATTTCTCTGTTGTCATCTAATATGATCTTACACGGAAAATCAACCATTTTGAAGACATATATATTTGATAAATCACAATTTTATGCATACATTTTCAGTAATGTGCATGAATATGTGCATAAAATAAAATTAATATAATCTAAATGAGACCAAGTCCAGATAGTAAAACACACGGTCTGCCTTTCAGTGATCAAAATCACACTAATATTCTGTGCAAAAGACTTTTCTTGTTGGTAGTGTTTTGAGGTTGTTACAGGTTTTGATGAAACATTAAATCTGTGACCATCAGTGACCCTCTGTAAGTCCATCTGTCCCTCCAGTTGTCATGGATACAATATTTTGCCAAATTTGAAAAATTTGGGTACTACCAAAGAATTCATACATTACCTAAGACAGAATGTTGTTATACATCATAATGCTTTGTAGAAGTACTAATTTTTTATCCATTTATTTTTATCCATTGTTCATGTATTACTTTTAGTAATGCATGGAATTCAGACACCGTGTTTTACACTGGAATCATACATGTCAAGAGTATAGTATGTCATATATTTATGATACATTTATGGTGGCTGTGGCGCAGTTGGTAGAGTGGGTCGTCCAATGACTGAAGGGTCGGCAGTTCGAATCCTCCCTCCAACTGTCTATATGTTGATGTGTCCTTGGGCAAGACACTGAACCCTAAATGTCTCCCAGTGAGGCCTGGTAGCGTCTTGCATGGCAGCAGCCGCCCACTGGTGTATGAGTGTGTGGGTGAATGTGAGGCTTGTATTGTAAAGCACTTTGGGTGCCATTAATGTGTGGAAAACCATTTACCATTTATACATATACAGTACATATACTGAGAACTTCGCTTGATGTCATTTTTAAACTCTAAGCCCTCTGAAAACCTAAAGAAAAATGTACTCTGACATTTGACCAGCTCACAGATGAATTTAACCCCACATTTACTGATGTTCTTGTGTAAAAGAATTTTATTTGTTGTGCTTGTTGTAGTATTTTTGTTGACTTTCAGATGAGTGAAGAATTCAGAGAAAATGATGGAAAGCAGAGCAAAGATAATCTATAAACTACCCTCTGATGTGGGATCATCTTCAACCCCTCTAACAACTCTTATTACCTGAAGACAAAAGCCATAACCTGTAGTTTTACACCTCTTGTACTGGTACAGATCCACACAACAAACAGCGACAGGTAGCAGGATACTTTCAGGATACTTTTTTCATCAGAGGGATTTTAATATGTTGTTGCTTTATAACCCATTTTTTAATATTCTTTCATATTTTTTTGTGTTGTCACGACTGATTCTGCCACTGAGGGATCTGTCAGCAGCAACACTTCTCCAGACTGTATGGTTTGCACATCTGTTAAAGGCTCCAGATGTTTTTGGATTTACCTGGCAAGCCCCATTTCTTTCCCCACCTGTTGTCCATGGCCTCGTGACCACGGCCATATGGTTTGTCTACAACAGCTGCTATAGACCGCTGCGCACATTAAATGAACATGTTTGTTTATTCTTTAGACTTTTTGGGAGATATTGCTGAAACTTAATGACTTATTTTAGATTTTGTAGAAACTAATGCATTTCTCCTGGTATACAGGCTATGAATGTAAGACCTACAGTGTGGTACTAATGTCGCACAATGTAAATATTTCTGTCACCACTTTCTACAGAGCTCTTATGATTACATACAATCACAGAAAAATATACTAGACCACCCTTATTTTCTTAAATATCTTGTTAATTTTAATGCCTGGTACAACTAAAGGTACATTTATTTATTTATACATAATGATAGCAACAAAAATAGCTAATAAGAGTTTAATTTCAGAGGTGATATCTATCCATTTTCAATAGTTTTCTTGATAATAACCAAAATCACATAAGTTCTTATATCGATATCTATGGTATTGTACTGATTAAAAACAGTGCTTTTACACATTCCATGTTTTCTTTTCTGTCTGTTTTAGTCACATGATACACACAGGAGTTTGTACTTGATTGCATAAGCATTGTTTTTGATGACTTTTGATGGTCTAATAATTTTTCCTGCAACTGTATGTGGTTTGTGTTGAAAACACTGAGTCAAAATAATAAATCTTGAAAGTAGAATAGAAATAGAAATTAATGTGAAGCTTGCGTCTTTTCGTCATCACCCTGCCTCTTTTCCTCAACTGCACTAGCACTACATTTAAAAATGAAATTCCTCAAAATAAAACTAAAATCACTTTTACGAGCTTAAATAAAATTACATTCTTATTCAAGTGTCAGACCTGTAATAACCCTGATCCGCACCACTAACCAGAATCCACATTCATCTTCATTAAATGTTCTTTAACAGCTGTTCATTAACAGGGACCTGGGAAGGAATGTAGTAGCCTCTATCCATTCATATTCTGTTAACATTGCACAACAGGAATCCTGTCCAATAACGGGGACTCCAGCTGCCTTGGACTACTCCCTCACCCCCTAACATCCTTCTTCCCGTTCTCTCGCTCTCTCTTCCTCACCTGTCAGAGGTGGAATGTCGTTGGCGGATGCAGGCCTCTAGGGCCAGACTCTATGACAGATGCTTAGTCAAAAAGAAATGTTTACCAGCTCCTGTTCATAAAGCTGCTTGAAACAAGAGGACTGAATGAAACGATGCACATCAGTTTATTGTAACAGAGGCTAGAGGTGCTTTGATAGCATGAAACTTTTCTTCTGAAAACTAGAGGGAAAAAAACCCTTACCTTATATCTATACATGCAACAAGGAAATATCCCTTATAGTATTCATTTGGACTTGAAAAGTTAAAACAATACAACTGGACACATGACCCAATATCGATATTTACATCAAATTTAATAATACCATCAGAGGTGTTGAATGTCTAAATATCATTTACTCCAGTGAAAGTATGTGTACTTCCACTGGTCTAAAAGCAGAACTACCAAAACGACTGTTTTACTGCAGCAAAGGAGAAAAAAATGTATATCTTCAAAGTGAAAAGTAGGACTATGGAGATATAAAGATATGAATATAGATATATGGTAGATATGGATATATAGATATGAACATAGATATAGATATATAGATATGGCTATAGATATGGAGATATAGATATGGATATATACATATAGATATGGACAAAGATATACATATATAGATATGACTATAGATATGGAGATATAGATATATAGTTATAGATATGGATATATACATAGATATAGATATGGAAATAGATATATAGATATAGATATGGATATAGATATATAGATATAGATATGGATATATACATAGATATATTTATGGAAATAGATATATAGATATGGATATGATATATAGATATGGATGTGGATACAGATATACAGTAGATATAGATATATAGATATATGGATATAGATAGAGACATATAAATATGGATATAGATATAATATGTAGATATATGGATATGGATATGGATATGGATATAGATATAGATACAGATATATAAATATGATATGTAGATATAGAGACGGATATAGATATGGATATAAATAGGGATATAGATAGAGGAAACTAGCATTACATTTGTTACCATGTCTCTTGTTTTGGTCGGTCTTTTGTGCATTTTTTGTTCCATGTCTTACGTCTGTTGCATTTTCATTGTTACATCTTAGATATTGGGGCGACACGGTGGTGCAGTGGTTAGCACTTGTGCCTCACAGCAAGAAGGTCCTGGGTTCAATTCCAGCACCATGACTGGTGGGACCTTTCTGTGTGGAGTTTGCTTGTTCTCCCCATGTCCAGAGTGTACCCCACCTTCACCCTCAAGTATCTGGGATAGGCTCCATGTGACCCTAGTGAGGATAAAGCAGGTTCAGAAAATGATTGAATACATTTTGTGTTTCATTTTTGGACTTGTTACATGTGTGTATTCTGCACTGAGGACTGACTGTTCCCTTTCTCTTTGACAAGGTTTCATGTTTTTTTCTGTCATTTTCTCTGTTTCAAATATTACATCCTTTTCATCTTGTTCTGTCATTTATGCCACTGTGGTCTTGTTACCATGTCATATAGTTTTCACACATTGATGGATGCACCTAAACGTCTCCTTTTCTGTGTGTTATTCTATCATTTATGTTGGAATCAGTCTTGATTCTAGGAGGCTATACAATATACAATCAGTAATTCTGCTCCAATGCATTACACAAAAGTAACAGATAGTCTAGATAGTTATTTTTAAGTGTTATGTGAAGGTAATTTGATACATATTTAATGTGGGAATGTCTGGAATTAAAGGAAAAATATGTCAGAATAATGCTCAAGTACAGATACCTGAAACCTTTAAAACAGGAAAAGTATTGTAGCTCAGACTTTCTTTAACTTTGTTGTTTCCTGTGTTAATTTAAATCTTTACTCTGTGCTTCTTAGTTCACAGAAACTTTCATCCACTGTTTTCCCTGTTGTCTAAAAACCTTCCCTTGGGAACAGTGGTTCTGTGGATCCACTCTGCCCCGGGGGTGTGCTGTGGGTCGATCGTCACGGCAGCTTTCCAGCTCTCAGCAGGAAAGGAAGTGGCTCTCAGGGGCAGCGCTCAATTCGCCCTCTACTGGGCGGAAGTCAGGCCTCAATGAGGCCGTCAGTCCAATAGGTCATGCTGTCAGAGCACGCCAGAGTTCACATCCTCTCATTAGACTGCAATACTTTCAACGTGCCTTCACTGAAAAAAAGACAAGTCAGGGAAATGTAGCCGAAACAGGCTTGAGATAAACCGGGCTTACTGTGACATGACCGCGCAGGTGAAGTCAGGTAGAAAACGAGGACTTGGAAGGTTTACTTTCCTGCACTCGTCCACCTGGCACACAGGCTCACACGTCGCCTTGTGCAACTTATCCTTTTACACCATGTGCTGAAGACATAAAGATTCTCAGCTGCTGAAGTGTGAAACAGGGCTGCATTGCGGCTATGTTGAGGTTCAGGTTGTTGTGTTGTGAAACTGTAACATCAAGTTTGGAAATGATCTGCGTGCTGGCAGAATAACACCAAGCAGATGGCCAAACAAAGGCCTGTATTTGCAGCTGCAGTTATGTTATGTTTGGGAGGAATCTCTTTAAAATATTGTGTATAGTTTTGGTATTGAACACACGAAAATAAGATTCCACATTACATTTAACCCTTTTTAACATCCAGCCTAAGCAACCCAAGAGTCAGGGCTGTAGCACAAGAAATGTACGGCTACAGTGCATGTGTTAGACTTCATTAAAAAGGAAAACTGGCCTAATTTCTGGTTTAACATATGGCTTGAATATAGTTTCAACTACATCAGTGAAAACATAGCTCATAGAATAAGTCTTGGGTGACCTGGTGGATATGTAGCTGTTAAAATTCAACAAATATCAATAACTGATATGCACATGCTTCATGTGAAGCGCATTTAACAGGACATCAAGCAGACACAAATTTGCTCAAAGAAACAGAGCTGAACAAACAAGCTAGAAACTTTATTTGTTAAAACAAGTACATAGAGTTGCTGTATTACATCTTGCTAGATTGTCGTTTTATACATTTACCAACAGTGGTTCAGAAAGGCAACTCCTACTGGAAATAATGGCACATGTAATACAATACAAATTAGCAAACATATCAAAATCAGTTTTTACAACTTTTGTAGCAACCAATTCTTTCTATTGGTGTGCCATAGTGCAAACTGTGTTGTTCATAAGACAGAGTTTAATGAAGCATGATCTCAACATTCATACATCTCAACAATCTGTGTTCTCTGTCTTTAACACATTTTTTCATTTTGTAGGCTGCATTCACTGTGCCTTCAGTTCAAGTCCTTCTGTCCAGTAATGTGAAATTACAATCAGAATAATTCAAGTGTATCGGGCAGGTCAGGCTGTTTGGTTGAATAGTTGTAGATTATGATGCTCCGTGGATATGTGGCTGTATGTGTGTTATGGCAGAGTATAAGACCTGAAGTGGTGTTTCACCCCGGTGGAACGCTTCCTCTTTTTGTATCTCAGGAGTGATCAGCCGCCAAATAGTCACCTGCGCTGAGGATTTTCCTCCCTGCTGTGCTCTTCACAGAGCAAAATATGATTTTTTTCATGCAATACCAGGAAACGGCCTAATTTTTACTAATTGAAACGAGTTTAGGTGGGGGTTAGGGTGTGTTTTGGAAATTGATTTTTCATTACCCCATACCCGCCTTTGTGTTCTACCAGTGTGAAATATCACTCTAAATGGTCTCCAGTTGTGTTTTTCCAAGCCCTTTCAAAAAGTCCATGAGGATTCCTGGTTTCACTCTGAAAACACAATTTAAAAAATGATTACCACAACGTAAAGCTCAGCAAAAAGTGTAAAAGCTTGTATGATGACTAGGAGTGGAGTGGAATGGAGTGGATGGTGCATGTTTGAGTATAATCTGTTGGCATGGTTGAATTAATGTAGAGAATACTGAAACATGAGAAAATATTGCAAAACTGACTGGGTTTTTTTGACTGTCTACATTCACTCCCCAAGTCCAGCATCTGTTTTCGTGTTCCTGCATCCATCTGACTTCTACAGCAGAGGAAGCAAAGGGAAGTAGAGAAATAGCTTGAGAAAGCGGTGCCCTTTGGGAAGGTCAGGCTATTCATCGCCTCTACTCTGGTTCTATTGTACCGACAGAAAAGCACTGGAACTGGTTGATTGGTTGTGTCAAAGTCTGAAGTCGGAAGCCAGACCGAGCCACGGCAGCCCCACCCATCCGTCCGTCCTCCATTCTTGCCAGGGCCTCAGACCCAACTCAAAAGCATCCACAACGGTCCACCACCATGGAGGGGATCTTGCCGTAGATGATCTGCTCTTTGCGGTTAAAGTAGAGCATGTTGATGGGGGACATCTTGGTGGGGGTACAGCAGGGGCCTGCGGTCCCTCTTGGGTTGGCCTTGTTCACCAGGTGGGTATGCGGGTACTTCTGCAAGTGCATGTACTCGCACTCCCCAGAGCAATAGTTGGCCTTGTAGCGCTTTGGGGCAATAATCCAGTCCCAGCCAAAGTCTTCGAAGTCCACGGTGAGCGGGTAGCGACAGCAGCGGGACTCTGGCGAGTTCTCGTCGCAGTCCAGGCCCGTGTCTCTCGGGGTGCGCCTGGGGCCCTCAGAGATCTTCACCTCCATAAATGGTTGCTGGGAAGACATATGTGGAAACTGAGACACGAGAATCACAGATGACAGCCTTCGGTTTATATTTGATAATCTGGTGCCCTTGACCTTTGGCAGCTGGTTTTCAAACATGGCTTAATAATATTTGGAAACTCAGAGTTTTAGAGAAATTAAATCATCTATTGGTTGGTTAACCACATCCACCTTGGTATTCTAATTGCCTCAGAGGCCTGTGCCGTCATTTGAGCCATGTGAAGTGTGTTTGTCATTGATAGTAGTGTGTGCAGTGCATGCAATTACTCAGATTTGCCCAGTCACTCAAAATACTGTTAGGAATGTGGAGCAGGTGAACTTTTATGTAATCTAGCAATAAGATTTGAGTTTTTGTGGACTGGGCATCTGTCCAAATGCAGGTGAGTGCCTACATGGAGTCTGTGTTGATTAGCAACTTTCAAAGCTCTTTTAATTCTGGATTCCTTCTTCCCAGCAGCTAAATACATGAATGCTTAAGCACCTGCTGACTCTTTAAAACCTTCACGGACACAAAAGCCCAAAACTTAAAACCTCTATTAACTTAAGTAAAGAAGCTTTTTGGTATAATTTGTTGAGTAATAACATTGGTACATATCAGAGGTGGAAAGTAACCAATTACATTTACTCACATTACTGTAATTGAGTAGTTTTTGTGAGGAACTTATATTTTTTTAAGTAGTTTTTGAACTAGGTAAGTACATTTTGACCCAAGTATTTGACTTGGCAACATTGAGAAACCCCACGTCACTGAGTAAAAAAATAAATAAATGCAGGAAAAAACAACTGGCATTGATATAGCAAACATTTGACAATAAAGGAAAAAAATGGATCACAGAATTCACAGCTTATGTCACTTGTACTTGTAAATGTTTTATGGGATGGTCTGAATAAAGTTTGCGCATTATACCACCTGACAGGTCTTAATTATTATGTGAAATAAAAGTTGATTAAAAAATAACTAGTGCTGGATTAGATTTATGACTCATTGCTATTTTTTACTTCAAGTAATTGAAAGTAACAGTAACTTTTACTCAAAGTAAATTTCAAATTAACCCTTTAACTGCTTGCTTGACCATATGGTTTATCACAATTTGAGTCCTTATATTTCCATAAGTGGAGTATCTGACTTATCTGAACCTAATTGAGTCAAAAAAGATGAAAGTCATTCAAGACATTTGGACTGTTTTTGGTAAAAAATATTAAAGATATGAATACTTTTTTTGGCATATCATGGTATAAGAAGCCTTCCTGAACATAATTATACTATTTGATACAAAAAAATATTAAATTAGCTGTGTAATTTGTTATAAAATTAAAACCTCTGTTCACTTAATGCTGCAAATAATAAACATTTAGCAGTAGTAGATCATTAATATGTTGAAAGAATTATCTTAGTAAGTAATTTTTGACACTTTCCGAGTTGATATTAGTAAGTATGGTAGGATTTTTTTTTTTTTTTTTAAATCTACAAATTACTCATCTGATGGAATAAGAAACGCAAAACAAAACTTTTTTTTCATTAGGTTTTTCTTGGTAGAGTAGTTAAATGCTTAAGTACTTTTGTACTTTTACTCGAGTAGATTTACTTTTACTTTAGTAGAATTTAAGCAAAAATAGAGATACTTTTACTTAATTACAACTTTTCAGTACTTTTTTCCACCTCTGGTTCATATTAATAAGACTGTTTTAAGATACAAAATATGCCTCCATAACCTTTTTCTTCTCACATATTGACAGTCAGACAAGTTCTCCTACTGTTTTAATGTCAAAATAAAGCTTTTTCTCACCAGTCCTTCCTCTCCAGGATCCGAGGAGGTCACAGCCAAGTCAGTTCCCCTCGAATCATACGCGTTGATCTCGATCCCCCAGTTGGTCTCCGGCTGCCGCAGCCACACACTCAACACTTGTTTGACGTCTATACTTTGCCAAGAGCTCACTCCGGCGCTCACGTCGATCTTTAGAGAGCGGATCCGTATGTGTCTGGTCCCGTCCGTGACCGGCATCAGGCGGGAGATCTGGAGGAACACGGTGGTGTCCTCGGAGGCCGGCCGCAGATGCACCCACAGCTGAGCCCGAAGGATGCGACTGGCCTGGAGCCTCTGAGCGGACGAGAAGAAGCAGCACCGGGGCTCCTCATCCACCTGGACGATGGGGTCGGCTGGAGGGACAGAGGGGGAGGCAGGGGTTAGGGTACTCATGGAGCTCATCCCGGGTAAGTCAGTCCACCTGAGGGACATTTATGCGCAGGTGGCAACAGTACTCACAGTCTGTACTTAAGTGCGTAAAAGTAGAAGTACTGATTCGAGTCTTTAAGTAAAAGTTAAAAAGTAAAAGTACATTTTTGCCATGAATGAAACACTACTTATTTAACCAGGTAAAATCATAAATCATTCCGTTTTCTAATTCCCCCAGCGAATGGTACTGACCAGAGTCCTACACCAGGTCATGCACCCGACAGGTAACCCGCAAAAACATGCGGGGACGGCTGAAGCGAAGCGTCCTGTCATGTCCGTTTAGTTTGAAAAAGTAACGAACCTTTTCTGAGAATATAAGGAGTATAAAGTACAGATATTTATGCAAAATATAGGGAGTAAAAGTCAAAAGTTGCCAGAAAAAAATACTTGAATAAAGTACAGATACTTTAAAAATCAACTAAAGTACAGTAACGAAGTACTTATACTTTGTTACTTCCCACCACTGCATTTATAAGGCTCTAAAAGTCCTGTATGTAAGGGTTATTTGTATATTGTCTTTTCAGATCAACAGTAAAACCTCTTAAATGAACTCCCTGTAGGGTCATCCATGCGCCCTGCTCCGTGCGTAAAAGTCTATTATTTGTATGTTGACTTTTCAGATCTACAGTAGAACCTGTTCAGATCTATAGTCAAACCTTTTAAGACTTTTCAGATCTACAGTAAAACCTTTTCAGACTTTTTCAGATCTACAGTAAAACCTCTTAAATGAACTCCCGACTGTGTCGTACATGCGCTCTGCTCCGTGCGTAAAAGTCTATTCTGCGGAGCGCATTCCACCCGCGCGTAAAACAAATCATAAATCGAGATTAAAAACTCACGTTCAGTAGCCATCATCATTATTGTTTCCGTGATGGCGTGCTCGTCGTCGTCCTCCAGGACCAATTCCCTGTTGTCATCTCCGAGCACATCGTACTGGTCGAGGAGCTGCTGCAGCGGCGGCGCCTTGGGCAGGAGCTGTTTCACTATGTCTCGGCTGATGTTGGGAGCTTGTTTCATCCGCAGTTTGCTCAGAATCTGAGATTTGATGGCGTTTAATCGCATGGTTTTAATCTGCTGCCGGACCTCGCAGGTAGAGCACTGCTCCGTGTCTTCTGGGACGCTGGTGGAGACCTGCTGGTGCGTCTCTTGGTCACTCAAAACTACTGGACCCAAAGCGATCAGCAAGCTGAGATAGAGCACGATCTGAGACAGAGGCATATTGTCTCTGCAGGTTGTTTGGACAACGATCCTGTGCTGTGTGTTGGACCTGATGCGCCACCGAACTGGGTTTGGATTAATGTCCCGCACTGATCGGCATCATACTTTATTAGCGCACACCTTTTTATACTCCAACTTTAGCCTCTTTTGTGTCGTCAAAAACTATGATTGGCTGGACACGCAACAATGACTTTTAACCGACTGACATGACAAGTTTTTTTTCGCTGTCAAACCATAAAGGGATTGAGACTGTAAGCATGTGCTGGACGCATCCGCACATGGATAAACGCACTTTTCTTACGGCGATTGCGCAACCTGCGCAGAGCCACAAAATGTGTGTGTGTGTGTGTGTGTGTGTGTGTGTGTGTGTGTGTGTGTGTGTGTGTGTGTGTGTGTGTGTGTGT
>JAPTGZ010000015.1:3046486-3061963 GCA_029814645.1 Fowleria isostigma | reverse complement strand
TATTATTATGGTATTATTTTTTTGGTTTGGCCCACTTCAGATCAAATTTGGCTGAATGTGGCCCCTGAACTAAATGAATTTGAGACCCCTGGTTAGTGATAATCAGAATGGACACGACACCACACACACACACACATATGATATTTTCATTTTTATTTCTTTTTAACTACTATTACAGCTAAGTTGTCTGTCAGGAAATAGTATTATATACTATTATATGCTCCAAAGGTCTCACTCACCAGCTGAGATGCCTGTCAATCAAAGCCCACACAGCAGACAACACACATTTAATTCTGTACAACTTTAATCCTATTTGTAGTGTACTTGTAAAATATTTGATGGAAAACTATCCACAGCCTTAAAACAATGTTGTTTATTGGAATGCAACAATTTCCAGTTCACTGCTTAAAGAATAATAAGTCCTAGTGTGAGTATTACTGAATGAAGAATGAAACCCCGTTATCTCATATTTGGCACATTGCTTTTTATGGTGCTGTCAAAAATACAATACTTTGATTATTTAATCTTTGTAAAGTGTCTTACCCGAGCGTCCTTTGCTTGCTTCCCATGTTTATGATGCTGGGTGAACTCACTTTGGTCTTTCTGGAGACAAACACAAGAAAGCATGTGATCAAATCCAGATGGTGTAACAGGGACAGATTTGTGTTAATCCATGTTGCACCACCTGTTTTTATCATCAGTCCTGAGTAGATGACACTTACCGGCAGGTTGGAGGCACTGTCCAGATACACCGCAAGCATTGCACAAGCAAGGCCATTATCAGACTGAAAGAAACGTTACAGGACTTGAACTGTGTGCAGACACAAGAACCCACACAAGTGTAAAAGCACAGCGAGAAGGAGAGCTTTAAGTAGAAGTGAAGGTACCTGAAGGAGTAGAATAGTCTGGATCTGACTATCACAGTGATATGCTGAATGCTCACAGACATTTCCTCAACTTAACCCGTTCATGCATAGTGATCACTACAGTGGACAGTTATTCTCCAGCTAGTATATTCATAGATTTTGTTGTTTTAGTTCCATATCAGCTGACACAGTGGACACTAAGCATCATCACATATACTGACATTCATACCATTACATTAACTTTGCTATTCTTGATAAACCTGATCTGCAGTCACATGTTTTAGTGTGAATCAATTGTTAATTGTTAGACTGTAATTAGCAGGGTTTTTTTTCTATAAACGAAAATGAACAAAAGGTGTTTTGTTTTTGTTTTTTTACATATTATCTCCATGAAGTGAGTAATAACTAGTATTAAAATATGTAAAAATGTGAGAAAACATCAGATTAGCAGCATTTTAAATGGATTTATTTCACTGTTTTCATATCACTTTCTGAAATTGGGTTTTAAATACATGTTTCTTTGCTTCAAGAGTTAAATGAATGGTGTAGCTGAGAGGACATTTTTGTAACTATAAAAAAAAAACTTGATTGCATTGGTTTTTTTCATGCCTAAGGAGGAATAAAAACACTCCAAAAAAATCTTGACCAAGGTTCTCATAATTTATGCATGAAAGGGTTAAATAGCAACCATACATGTTTAGGTGGTAAAATGGGGTGGGAATAAATAAGCTATGCTTCTTCCAACTCCTTTTTGGGCTTCAGGGGTTGTATACTAGTGGGGACTTGCGGTATACAAAAAATTGTGTTGTGTATATTGTGTACACACAATAATTTGCGCCCAATGTCTTGGCATGTATTACTCTATGAATATTATATATGTGTATATACATTCCTGTTTTTGCCTATGTGTATTTTGAAATGAACATTTCTCATATATATTCCCCATGTGTAGTTTACATGCATATTTTCTATGTATTTCTATATGCATAATCTTCTTGTATAATTCACTATGTATAATTTTATATGCACATTCTCCATGTCTATTTTTATATGTATAGTTCCATATGTACATTTTCCATGTATGCTTCTCTAAGCATAATTCTATATGCAGATTCTCCATGTATAATTCTTGATGTATAATTCTATATTTATATTTTCTACGTATGTTTGCTATGTTTTTTTTTCCAGCAATCTTTCTATGTATATCTGTGTATGCATAATGAGATGTATATGAACAATATTGGATATTGTGCATGTATATGTAATTACCACTGTACATGGAGTGCTCGAAATAAAGTAAAAAACTGAACTAAACTAAACTATGTGCATTGTGAACTCATGGGCAATGTTATTCACTTATTATTGCCCAACTGATTTGTTGATGGCTTCATTAAACTGTAACTAGTTTTAATCTTTAATTTCAAATATTTTTATTATTAAGAACACATATTACATTTACTATAGCCATTCTTAATATTTCTTTCCTTTTTTGCCCTTTTTTTTCCTCTTCCCTTTTTGAACGATAGTGCTCAAACAACAACAGAAAGAAAAGGGGGGAAAATAGGTAGACAAATCAACATGAATCATACAAACAAAAACAACATTCCCCTCCACCACCACAGCCCTCCCACCCAGCTCACTCCATCCCAGCATCCTCTCAGCAACCCCTCCTCACCCATTATTGAGATAAACTTCAAATGATGTTCAAATTCTTTCAAACTTACACAATTTACCGTATTTTTTGAACTATAAGTCGCACCAGGAGTATAAGTCGCACCCGTCAAAAAATGGATTATGAAGTAGAAGAAAAAAACATATATAAGTCGCATGAGAGTATAAGTTGCAGGACCAGCCAAAAAATGAAAAAAATGCAACTTATAGTCCGAAAAATACGGTATCCTTCAAAATAAAGCAAATCCTTTACTAAATGTAAAATTTCTGACATTTTCTAAATCCACAATTTTAGTCAACGACCTTCTATCTCTTTCCAAGTCGTCAGTGTAAGTTTTTTGGCCACTATGAAGCAGTATAATTTTTTTTTTTTTTTTTAGCTAAGTATGTACACAACACTACTGAGCCCACAGCCAAATACCCAAGAGTACAATAAAGTCTATCCTACTGCATCATACCTCTTTGAGAAGGCTTGAATCTGTCTGAAGGGAAAGCCATTGGAGTTTGAGATGAAGCTCTCCGGTCTGGGCACCCTCCAGGGTAAACCACTGTCACAGAAGTTACAGTGTGTTCACATAAATATTGGATTTAAATATGGAAAATGATGAATGTTTTGGAATGCACTGTAACACTGTAAAAAGTCATAATGGTAAACATTTGAAACAGTTAAATCACTTCCTCAGGTCCTGCAGTGCTGGAAATCATTTTGTTAGTACGTTTTTCTAACTGCAGAGAAGACCTGCTCTGTTGTGGATGAACCAATCTATTACTCCTAGAACAATAAACCACTCATTACCTGATCGATTTCTTTCTCTCGCTTCACCTCTCCAAAGTCAATGTTAAACCTATTGCAGAAAAAACAAAGATATTTACAGTGTAAAGCTAAAAATCAAACAAGTGAAAAAAGTAGGCGGAGCTTTCTAAAAACCCCGCCCGGTCACACAACACTTTGCCCTATGGAACCAAAATGATAACTTAAATGTCTGATATTGAATTCAAAGAACCTGAGTTAAATTTCATAATCTTACATTCAGTTTAAAGTTTACTGGACTTCAGTTCCAAACTAATGTATCCAATTTCAAAAAATTATACTATTCACATTATTTCCAGTTTTTATTTTGGTAAATGGTAAAATGGTCAGTGCTTATATAGCGCTTTTATTCAAAGTGCTTTACAGTACAGACCTCACATTCACCCATTCACGGACACACTCATGCACCAGTGGGCGGCTGCCGCCATGCAGGGTACTACCAGCCTCACTGGGAGCAATTTCGGGTTCAGTGTCTTGTCCAAGGACACTTTGACATGAGGATTGTTGGAGGCGGGATTTGAACCGCCAACTCTTCAATCATTGGACGAACCGCTCTACCAACTGTAGCACAGCCGCTCAAATATTAAAGTCATCGTTTTGACTCCAATTTTCCCCTCTTGCTCATTCATAACCTGCCTACCCAGGAATTAATTTTGAGTCTTAACTTTTAATCCTTTCAAAAAATTTGTGAAAAAATTTTAAAAATTGAGAGAAATTGGGAGGCAAATGTAAGAAACATGTAAGTGGAATTGGAAAAAAATGAGGTGAACAGTATCTGAAGAAATTGTCCATGCTGAAATTTTCATATATTTATGAAAAGTCCAAGAATTGAAGTCCTGCCATCAAACTGCACCTCTCCTATTGGTGAAAAGCATGTGTGTCAAAATTCAGAAGCACTGGGTGAACAGTGTCCAAGAAATTGGTTGGACAGAAATCTCGTTTGGACGGATGGAATTCCTAGTACATCTATATACCATATACCAAATGTAATATTAATAACACTGACAGGCAGAAAAGCAAAATATGCATCTTTTGCACAACATGTTCTTTTAAATATCTGTATGGATCAATGTCCACATGTGGTTAATACAGGTTAATACAAATGCAAAACTAACTCCCCTTCTCCTTTGGCATTCTGGACTTACCATCTCCCATTTGTCTACTGGACTCTAGGTGTGCCTGTCTACCAGAGAACTCACACCATTTCACAAATGTGAGTTTCATACCAGATTACTAGAGAGGAACTCAAGTATGTAGTATTAAAAACACACACAAGTTCATGATAATATCATCTTCAACCCTAACCGCACTCCTCAAATGACAATTATTACATGACAGAATGAGAACTGAGACTTGTGTTGACTCCAGCAGATTCAAACCTACTGCTGTTAATAGACGGTTTACCTTCCAAGGAAGTCATCTTTATCTGTGTCTTCATCAAACAACTCCACCTCCAGCTCTTGTCCTGGAGCCTCATGGACAACAAACTGCATGAAAATGCAGAAAATTAAGCCATTAAATGATCTGTGCTGCAGATCAGTAAACATCCATTTAAGCCAGTGTCAGTTACATTAGAAATCGAGTCGTTTGTTGACAGTGTGAGTGCATCTCACTTTACCTCATAGACCTCGTTCCATTTTGGGTGCAAATTCTCCTTTATAGTTTTGCTTTGGTAATGTCGGTTGCCGACTCGGAGTGTTGCATAGGGGTCTGATTTGCCCTTTACTATGCCCAACATGTATGTATCTTTAGCCATCAGATCTCTGGCCTCCAGCAAGTGGACCCTCACCACCCCCTGAGGAGCACAACAACGTCACAATGAAATACACAGCACTCATTCATTGTGACATAATGTCAATTTAAAGTGAATTTTCCAACTCTGCCACACTAGATGTAGTGTTTCATATAATAATACTACACTGTAAAATCCAATAGCTGCCCTGACCTACATACATTAGTGAACTTTACTAGGTTATCAACAGTATGCACGTATGACTATAATTTATGAAGTAACAGTTACTTGCATGCTGAAAAACACAAAATACTTAGTGTTTAGAGTAAAGATTACTTTATTTAGAGATAAGCTCACTCACAACAATAAGTAGCCGACACAGTCTCACTGCATATTCACAGAAGAAGTGAGCATGTGCAGGGCACGGTGTCATAATCAGGGTTTTCCCTAACCTTAAAGTAAGGAACCATGACAGAGGGGAGGGGTTGAGAATGTGTAAGGATCTATGAAAAGGGTCATCATTTATATCTAAATACTTCCTGGTGGTTTTGTGATATATGGAACACAGGAAGAGTTAGCAGACTGAAAAGTCTGAAGTGTCACAGTGGCAGTGGACACACGGCTGACCTCTGACCTTTGGTTACTCAAAGGGGCTGGTCCCAATTATGTAATGTGGACCAAAGACAAAGTAAATTTCACATACAATGATTTGGTGGATTAAAATAGTAATTCTGAGTAGTCTTTACTAAGTCGAGTACATCTAACGTAAGGTATCAAGTACACTCTACTTGATTGTTTTAGTTACTCAAACTCATTTATAAGTGTACTCTATCAAGGGAGCACTAGTTAGTACAACTTAAAACACCCAATTCTCATTACTTGATTTTTAAAGTGCAACTGGTTTGCATGCTTTTTTTAAGTAATGATAACTAATTGGATTTTACAGTGTAGTTAAGGTGTTCATGGAGGAGCTGACAGTTGTGAGCAGAGGCTTTGACCCACAATTTTATCCAATTCACTCAAAAACTTGAAGATGGGTTAAAATTTACCCCTCAACCAAGGCTCATGATCTGATACTTCTTGCTTAATATTGTTCACTTTTCTCTTGAGCCTTTGCCCACACAAGATTATACATCATCATTTATACGCACAATGTATTTTCATAGTACTTCTAAAGCGAAACATTTCTATTTGACAGAAATTAATTGAACACATTTTAAATGTACTAGAATGGAAATATTAAGGCATGTGATACATACACGAGGCAGTGGAAACCTCATCTGGTCCATTTTGACCTGGTCTACGAGTGGAAAACACATGCGGTTTGGCAAGACCATGAGGGAAGCAATGATGTCCATGATGGTGTCCTCAGACAATGAACTGGACCAAAGGGATGAAACAGCATTACATTCAGAACATATAAAAAATAATAAACTAAAACACTTTTAAAGTCCAAGTGGAGAGGATGAACAGGATGACTGTCAGCAGGTCTTTTGTGAAAACTCACCTAAAGCCAGGGCTGTCCAAAAGGTTGGTAGTTCCAGTCCAGTTAACTTGCATTGTCTGAAAAGTTATGAAGCGCTGAAGTTAAACTAATCCCATCATCACATTAACTAAACACAGAAAGCTAATGAACAGTTGTTGCTGGACTGGATCTAATTTAATTTAGTAGGCAGTAGCATGATTGGTTCAGTTACTACATTGAAATTAATATTAACGTTGCTGCCACGGTAACACATTAATCACAAGTAGTGTTTCATGTTAACACCATACTCCTTTGATGAAGTCCAAAATCCATATATATGGTCACAAATATGCCTGGGTAAAAACCACAGACGGCATATAAATACTGGACAAATCCTGTGACCACTGATTGATTTGTGAGTTTGTCAATTTTGAAGCTTAAATATGAGCGACATGGCCTTAGCCTTGTTGGTTTAATGGAACCAAGTGGCTTAAGCACCTGAATCACTTCCCTCACGGTGAAGTAACCTCAATAACTCCATCACAAGCAGTCAGTTTGTTTACATACCAATGCAGCTGCATGGAATTCCGAAAAGGCCTGAGTCACGGTTTGGTTTTGGTTGGTGTGTAAACAAACTGCTTATGATGGAGTTAACTTCGAAGTTGTTCACCGTGAGGGAAGGGATTCAGGCGCGTAATCACAGAAAGACAGATTTGTGATACTTGGGCTATCACTCGGATTTTACAGATTTAATGAAAAATTGGTGATGAACGTCATACTTTGCTTTAAGACTGAGATGAAACAAAAAATAACTGAGAACAGACTACATCTACTGACCGTGCCATAATAAACACCATCAAACCATTTCAGCTCTTAAATAAATGTTATGGGTTTGAAACCAGTAATGTTGTGAAATATACACTAACACTAATTATACCTGAGCTACTTAGGCTAGCTGACAGGCTATATAATCTAATATGAATTATGCTAACATTGGCTAATGCAGCTAAATTACGCTGGTTGTTGTCATAAATTACCGGTAACCTTCAGGACACAATCCTCTGACCGTCTTATTAGTATAACATCTCAAACACACCACAACAGAGCTGCCGGTCAGGGAGAAGAATAGGTTTTTTTTTATGAAAAAGATATCTAAAAGTCTGACTCAGAATTCAAGCTAACGCTAGTAAAACAGCATGAAAGACACTCGTCAGCATTTACCTGTCACTCACAGCAACTGCTCCCATAATGAAGCAGAACATTTTGACTTAATCTAAAGCAGTGAGATATACAGATATTTATAGCACTTACAGTTTTTACAGACTGAGAAAAGAACTATAGACACCAAAACAGTTGTTCCCTGAAGTTTGATGGTTAAGTAAGAAGAGTTATATTTTCATGTTTCAGATCTTACTAAGGACTTTTTCTTTGCTTGAAGCTAGTCTGGGAGCTAATACCAACATTAAGAAACAAGCACTTTGAAACAGGTTTAGAATTTTGAAGTTTGTTTCCTTAGTTCCAGGTATCAACTCTAACACAGATTAGAATTGGCAGGTACTCACAGGGCGGCGAATAAAGAAAAACGTGACTCCTCCCACCAGTGGAACTTGACCAATGAGGGGCTCTAAAATGACTCTCAGCATCCCCTGAAACTGGATGACATAGAACAATATTACTCTTCTTCAGATCACTGACTATTATGCTTATATCCATGTTACACTTGGTGATTCACAGCCATAAATAACGGGTTATCATGGGATTTAGCTAATTCAGGAAAAATGCTAAAACAAAGACAGGAAACAACAAAAGAAATTTCTTACTTTAAGTCCTTTAATACCAGCTGTAATTGGAGACTTCACGTCTGCATCGATGTCCACATCACCTTCATAACTGCAACGTGAACAGTGTTGATGAGAAGTAAATGAGTGCATGATGTAGAGAGCAAACAAAATATCGAATGACAGCACAGAAGCTAAGCAGAGAAATGTATCCAACCTTATTTTCATATCCAGAACCACTTCTCTCTGGTCTACCTCATGGGTTAATGCTCTCATTCCAGTGATCCTGAGGGGCTGGAATGAAGAAAACATGAGCAAAGCTACAACCAAGGGTCCAGTCTAACACTATTTGGTCTCCTTGGATGACCCTTAACCATGCAAAAGATACTACAGTTAAATATGGAAACTCACTTTAAGGGCTATATTTGGATAAAACTCACAGCGTCATAAATGTCTAATGTTCAATGGAGTCGAAGGTAAACAGAGGTGACCTTCAAAATAAAACAAATGGGTGTGGATGATCATCATCATCAACATCATCCGTAAATGTCCCAACAGTTATGTCCTTCCTTGCCCATTAGTCCTACATTTAGTTTAATTCTACCTGTGCCAAGACCTACAAAGTTAATATAGTTAATATATTGGCACCCACTCTCTCTGGCTTCTGGTCTATTAGGCACCAATGCTAGCAGGTTATTTTAAGTTCATAGTAGGGCTACACGATATTGGAAAAAACTGACATTGCAATATTTAACCCCTGCGATATATATTGAAAAAAATACTCAGGAGGATATAACAGCTGTGTGGTGCCGACATAAATATTCAAACAAATTAGTTATGTTACCTCTTGTTGTGGCATCAATTGCAAGACACTGTCGACACAGAACACATGTTTTCATATTTTCCTTCTTCTCTAATTCCAGATAACTAACATTGCTTTTCTTTTTGGCACTAAGTCTTTGTTTTCATAATTTTTCTCTTGTTCATTGCTCAGTTTTCAATGTTGTTACCGGCGACTCACTCCAAACTGATTAGGAATTATTGTAATTGGTGGATGGCTGCGTGCAGTGTGTGTCAGGTACATTTAAATTACATGAGCACACATTGAGTTCATTCGTCTCCCTCAATACAGGACCTGCAGTGATACTGTGCACACGTGCATTGCGATGGCAATGCTCCAACAATATATCGTGCAGCTGTACTTCATATTTCATAGTTTATTGTGTGTGATCCAGACCCAGATGCGCAACAGAATATTGACAGATGGAGAATGAATGGGCAGTTGAATTTATGACTACTGTGGAAATTCCACTATTATGACTTTCTGCAGGGTCTGTAGAAAGTTTGGACACAACAAACCCAACGTTGATCATTGTAATGACTCCTCGGCTATCCCTTTTGACAATAAGGGCTGCCCTGTTGCTCCCTGATCCCCTACCCGTATGACTATGCCCTCACATCATCCGTGCTTCTCCTATCCGCCCCCATGACCATGCAGTGACCCCGACAGACCCGAAAAATGTCGGTCAACTTTGCCATCCATATATGATGCATTAATCCCACCTTGAAAATGGAGCTCAAGGTTGACACTCAAAGAACTTGTCTAAGAGCTCCCCATGTTGCACCTAAATACCAAGCATGAAGGAGATCGCACGATTTGGTGAAGAATCGCACTGACACACACAGACGGATGCTACAACGTACGACAATACCCCTTTTAGCTTGTGTATTTGCGAGTATAGCTTTTGAGAGTATTTAAATGACTACAGTTAATAAGGGTTACAGCAGCTGATTTATTGATGAGTGTATTATTACTTTACATCTTAACCAATAGGAGGGGAGGGTGTTGTCAGAGCATATTGACTAATATTATCATTTCACATTTGCTGGTCCTGGGATTAACGGAAATAATTCGGAGATGTATAATGTTACCAAATGACAGGAAGGCATGACAAGAAGTCAAGCAATGTCCCAATAAATTCTTACTTTCATAGAAAGTCATAAGACACCCTGTAGCAACCAATAATGTAATAACGGCCAATAATGTAATACAATGTAATAATTTTGTCCATTTTAAATGTAATAAAGCCAATAACGTAATAACTTGCCAATAATGTCATAAAGTTTTTGAGCCAATAAAGTAATGAAATTTTTCCAATAATGTAATAAGTTATTACGTTATTGGCTAGGTATCATATTATACAGTTTTGAGTTTTATGTGAGAACCGAGTCATTTTCCCTTGAGAAATGTTTGAAAAAAAGTTGTAATTAAAAATTTTTTCAAGAAATAAATGTGGTGAATTCATTTGACCATGACCATCCAACAGAGGCACTGCCATGAAATTCTGTAGAACCAAATACTGTAGCAAATAAACAAAATTCTAAATATAGATTTTGTAGAACAAATAATTCTCAAAGTCTCTTACAACCATATTTAAGGATAGAGAGTGCTGCATAATACATGGTCTTGATGAATGAATATGACGACTATGCCTTCCACTATATCTATTTTTGATAAACAGACTGCACAAAAACTAACAAAAAAAAATTATTTCCATGTATTATTACATTATCGGCTGCAGTTATTACATTTTCGGTAATTTTTTCTTAATGCTGTGCCAATAACATAATAACTTATTACATTATTGGCAAAATGTTATTATCTTAATGGCTCAAAACCTTTATTACATTATTGGCTTTATTACATTTAAAATGGTCAAAATTATTACGTTATTGGCAGGTATTACATTATCGGTTGCTTAATGAGTGTTTTTCCTGGTTCTGTATCATCTACAGATAGCAGACAATGCTTCCTTTCCTATTATTCATATTAAATCACAGTCTACTCACTAGAATAAATGTAGGTCACCAGTCAGGATTAACTACAAAGTGTTGTGAATTAATGAAATCAGAATTCACGGCCATGACAGCCTACAATTGTCCCTTCTTTCTGTGTCGTCGTATCATATTCTTTAAATCACTTGTAAAATTTTCTCTGTGGAACCACCCTTTCTCCTCTCATTCAACTGTGGCCACATGTTTTGGCGATGACACAAATGCACAGACATTTTTAATCTTTCTTCAATGTATCATAGAAATACGTCAAATACAATATGCATTAAAAAAATTACAACCTGAAGCTACAGAGTGTGTAAATGCAAAATTTATGTTACTGGCAAAACTTTTGGCCATGACTGTATTGGCCTCACTCATAAAGGTGACTGAGGAGGAAAAGAGATGCAGTTATATTCACCCACACACTCCTCTAGTTCCACTGTGGTAAACTCCTCCTTCTGAGGAAAACATAAGATTAAAACCTACAAATGCAGTCACTATATTACTGTAACAACTTATGTCTGTATTGTAACTGGATCTGTGTATTGTTATTTTTTGTGTCCTGAACTTTTTTAAGAGATACCTCAGGAAGACTAGACCACCATTTGTACATCAGCTGATGGAGATCCTCAGTAAACATCAGGTGTGTATATGCGCAATGTGGCTTTGAACTAATTTGTGCTGCTTTAGTAAAGCCGGCACAAAAACTCCTCCTTAATTAAATATAGACACATAGACTACTCGGGTAAATTGAGAAATCATTATAGTTTGGGTTAAAATACACCTTTCACAATGTTAACTACATGTTATAAAGCTGACACATGCATTGTTTTCTACACCACAACACAAGCAAAAAGCTTGACTGGAAACTAGACACAAGAGACTTTTTAACAATTTTAACATCTTATTAAAATAAACTAATACACACGCTAATAATTTAAAAATCCAAATAGATACTCACTACATGTCCAAAGTGAACCTTGGTAAAGGTGAATGTTTTGAGCGCTGGGCTGGACTGCCTGACCGCCGGCTGAATCATCGTTATGAGGAGCTTCTCCATGAACATCCCAAAGAAGGGCCAGGCCTGCTCCAACACCTGGACATACCAAACAAAACAGAGCCTGTAGAAACACCAAATGTCCACACCATGACCAAATACCATGAATAGTGGCACTATGATGCACATAATATAGCACACAAATTGCACTCAAAATGCACTGTGCATTTAATCTTCTTTCTAATATGTGATGTACATATTCTTACAGTGTGTTTTAAATAATAAATGGTCTGTACTTATATAGTGTGCATTAATGGCACCCAAAGCGCTTTACAATACAAGCCTCACATTCACTCATTCACACACACACTTATACACCAGGGGGCGGCTGCTGCCATGCAAGGCGCTATCAGGCCTCACTGGGAGCAATTTAGGGTTCAGCGTCTTGCCCAAGGACACTTCGATATACGGACAGTTGGAGGTGGAATTCGAACTGCTGATCCTTCGATCATTGGTCGACCCGCTGTACCAACTGCGCCACAGCTGCCCCTTTACAGATGTACATATTTAGTTTTTTTTATTGAGCTGAGAACTACCTGTAAACAAAGTTGTGTTATGTGTGCATAATTACAGTCAACAATCTTGAACTACAAAAGCACTCAAAGAGCACAGACCTCCACCAAGCATGATAGTTGACTCACACCAAAGTAATAACATTTATTTAACAGTAACATTTATTTGGATATATTTTAAAGTAAAGTTGCAAACAGACAGACAGGCAGACTGCACGGAGTGCACTGCCTCGGTACCTGGTCCCTCCCCCTTCTGCACACACAGCTCAGTGAAGCGCAGGTAGCCCCGCCCACACCCACATGGAGGAGAGAGGAGAGACCGTAACTAGCACATTCAAACCGAATTAGCGCATTTGGATGGGAGTGAAATGTCAGATTACTCCCAAAATCTAATAGATTGTTCCTTATATCATTTCCATCATGTCCTGAAAGTTTCATTAAAATCTGTCCAGTAGTTTTTGCGTAAAGTTGCTGACAGACAAACAGACAGACACTGGCAAAAACATAACCTCTTTGGCGGAGGTAACTATGAAACACACTGATGCTGTAACTCACATGGGCTACGGTGCAGCAGCGGTGACACACATATGTGAGATAACCTGATTTGAACACTGTACCTTGTTGACCCAGTCCACCTTCTCCACCTCTGGGAAATGAACCTGTAAAAAACAAAAGATTTAGTTAGTTGTTGATGTACTTGTCTGAGTAAAAATCATGAAACCTGATTCTTATCCATCCCAAACAATGATGGTATTAATGTTAAGCATTAATAAGTAGCCTTTCTACTGTTAAAACAAAATTGAGCTTGTAATTATTATAATAAGCAGCACGGTGATGGAACAGTTAGCACTTTTGCTTCAAAGCAAGAAAGGTTCCTTGTAACTCCAGTAAAATAAAACCATTTAGCACTCCCTGAAGATGACAAGTTTCTTCTATAGGAGCACTTGTTTTATCTGTCCTGTCTGATGGCCAAACATCCAGACGCGTAACAACACATTTGGCTAATGACGCTGGAGTCTGTGAGGTTCATCATGTCATGCAAATTCAGTTCAGGTAAGATTTCAGCAGCTTTACATCCTACTCCTCTTCATACAACAGGTAAATTAGGACACCTTCAGTATAACAGATGAAGATTTGTGGACAATATGACATGTTTTGGTCTTCATTGTCTTACAATAGCAGCATACAGATGGGCTCACAGTTACAAAAAGTCTTTTTTAATCTTGTGTATGTACAACTTCTTCCCTCATGTTGAGGAAAAAGACAATTGTCTGGTTCCAACAGGATAGTGGATAACAAAATTCCCTTCTTTGTAAGAGATAATAACTTGTACACACAAGATAATTATCTTTGAACAAGGTTTTGTGCAAAAAATACCCTTTTCACAACATGATCCCACAGGTCCACACCTGATTTTGTGACCAGAGGAAACACACCTCACTCTACCTAAACCAGGTATCCTGACTCCAAATCTGAACTCCAAACATTTTCAGCACATGAGCATTTTGGGTTATGAACTGGTCAGTATATATTCATGAGCACCATATCACAGCAGCATTTTATTTCTAAAAATTCTATGTGATCAAAATTCAAATGGCTTTCAATACCTGAATGAAAAAAAAAAAAAAGAAAGACAATCAAATGGTTGAGTTCAAAGTGATGCTGGAATTTTGGGGAACTCATTATTGATTCCATATTTCCTCAAACCTCAGCTCTTTAGAATTAATGACTACATTTGATGAATGATCATGATTTCAGTGATTTTGAAGAGATTTACATGTACTTTTACTGCTGGCAGTAGATGCTACACTAGCTCATTCGGTTCGGTTTTAAACACATCTAAAGAATATTTACACCTAATATTTCTACACACCAATCCAGGACAGACATGTGTAAACTTTTAACACCTTAACTGGCCAATCTGATTATTATTTCAGTGATTTTGAAGAAATTTCCAGGTATTTTTACAGCCGGAGATAGATGCTATGCTAGCTCATTTGGTAATTTCCGGTTCGGTTCAGTATTTTGCAATGACACATTAGCGTATTGTATTGTATTGTATTGTATTGTATTGTATTGTATTGTATTGTATAAGATAAGATAAGATAAGATAAGATAAGATAAGATAAGATAAGATAAGATAAGATAAGATAAGATAAGATAAGATACTTTTATCAGTCCTCATTTCACAGTTAACTGCAGCAAGTTACAAAAATAAAGTGCAGGGAAGACAGGCTTAAAATATAGTTGAAGTATGAAATATAAAGAGAAAAAATAAATCTGCTATGTATATAAATTCAGATTTAAAAGAATATATACATTTTTACATTATAAATGATTTTGGTTATTTTGGTTATATGTATTTTACTGCCGGCAGTAGATGCTATACTAGCTCACTTGGTAATTTCCAGTTTAGTTTTAAACACATCTAAAGTATATTTAAGTATATATTTCTACACACCAATCCAGGACAGACATATTTAGACCGTTAACACCTTAACTGGCTGGTCTGATTATTATTTCAGTAATTTTGAAGAAATTTCCAGGTGTTTTTTTTTTTTTTTTTGTCGGAGGTACATGCTATGCTAGCTCATTTGGTAATTTCCAGTTCTGGTTGAAATTGTCCAAAATCTCATGGTATGCAACAGTAAGAGATTTTGGACAATTTCATACTCCTAACTTTGTGAGAAACATTTGGGGATGGCCCCCTCCTGTTCCAACATGACTGTGCACCAGTGCACAAAGTAAGG
>JAPTGZ010000015.1:2849160-2859659 GCA_029814645.1 Fowleria isostigma | reverse complement strand
AAAACAAAATGTTCCCTAATAACATATTTATGGGTTGTCCCTAGTAGGCGTCCAAGGGGGAAAGAGTTAACATTTAGGTAAGATAAGGTAAGATAAGATAAGATAACCTTTATCAGTCTTCCTTAATTTGCCAGCAAACAGACAGAAAGAGGCTCTTTCTAACTCTTTCCCTTTGTATTTGCGTTTTGTCTTTTACATTTGCGTTTTCTATTTTCTCTTGTGTTTGTGTTTTGCACTTCAGGGCCACCGCACTGACCCCTTCCCTGACTTGTGAGTTGTGGCAATTTTCTATGATTTTTTGTACATTTCGACCCCAAAGAGAAAATGTCTTTTTTTTTTTTTTTTTTGGGTCTTGAAGTGAAAACATTTGGTAACCTTTGTTTAACAACCTTTGGGAATGTTTAAATTCTTTCTTAATCTGTTGTGAAAAAGTGAAATGTATAAATGATTTCTTATTTGAGAGTTTATTTAGCATTCACAAAAATCTGAGTGAAAATAGTCCTTCAAAACTGTCCAAAAACCTTCTCCAAAATCACCTCATTTTGCTGTTCAGACAGTGTCGCAGACAACCTGGTGGAGCATAAAGGCATAAATATCTCATTAGTTTGATAGAGTTCTGTCCTCTGTCACACTGTGTGATTTGACAAGCAGCTAAACTCCTTCCCAATCAACAAGACATAGATTCACACTGATGATTTATTTTTAGAAAGCTGTAAAATTGCAAAAGGAGATACATCTTACATTACTCTCAGATCCAAAAAGTTTTATAACTCATTAAAAATAGCTAATGTCTAAACAAAGGCTACAGCTACAATTCCACGTAGCTAAGTTAGTTAAGCTAACACTGTCAAACTGAAAAGCCATTAAACTGTGCACTCCTTTGTGATGCTCATTACTTAATAACATTAACTTGTAATTATGAGAAACATACTGAAGATGCTGGACTCAGAATGAAGGCAAGAACATGAGCAGAGAGATGATGAAACTTTGCAAATCATTTTCTTTCATATTAATGTATAAAAGCATCCGCACCGCTAGGGGGCGACAACCTGCGGAATAATATTTGCAGAACACAACAGATAGTGATAGCTCATCTCAACTGTTACTGGAAATACAGAGGTTAGAAAACCTTTAAAATAGATTAATAATGTACTAATAACACACATACTTACAGTATAATGTACAGTGTAGAATAGGGGATGGAAATGTAGGTGCATGTGTGTGAAAATAAGTGTCCTCCTTTTTGAACATCGTTTAATCACAGTTGTTAAATTGTGTGAAACTGATACAACACAGTTACTGTTTAGTCACAGACGGTAGTGTTTTGGAAGTGATTTCCTTGAATTGATGTATTGTGTGTCCATCCTGTCATCTGTCTTTTTTGGTGAGTGATCATAAAAACTCAAACTGTTCAATCTGTGTAAACTAAAGACTTAATGATTAAAATCCAACATTAGGCTTTTAGTCTGGGCTCATACAAATACTGAGGACTATGTTGACAGTTTTTTTCATGTGTTCTGTTAAGTTCCTCTTCTACTCCTAAACTATTACACCAGTTTTGGGCCTTTTTTGAATCAGTCATTGCATCTCCATTAAATGTGGCTTTTCTTCTCTGCAATAAAGAGTCGAGATTTCAAATGACTAAACTGTAAATGTTATTCACTAAATCTTCAGCTTGGATGATCCAACCTGTTTTAACTGATGATCCAACTTGAAGAAAAAAAAAAAAGGCAAACAAAACTTAAATGACAAAATTTTAAAGATTGTGATGAAAAGTTCTACGACTTTTCCCATAAAATTTGTTGTAAATTTGTCAAGTTGTAAAGAATAAAGTACAAATGAGTCATATTTATGGTGTGGACTAATGTTGTTATTCTAATTGTCCATTGTATTGAATAACTGAACAATTAGAATGAACAATCTAATAACCAGAGTACAAGATGTGTAGCATTGTTTTCGAACAAAAACACATCAGTCATCTAGTAAGAACTTTGTCTTTTTAGCTCCCTGGCTGGTAGACCAGAACTATGAAGGTGTCACCTTCATGTTAGTTGTCCTCTTTGTGAGCAATTTCTTCAAACATCTTCTCTAACAAAAGAGAAGTGTGCATTTCAGCTTTTAAATGTAACTTCATTGGGACAATGTCTATAAAGTTTGTTCACAGAAATTGATGTTTTTGAAATATAAAAAAAAATTGCCTTTCCTTATAATGGGCCATTATTCTGATGGCTTATAACATGAATATGGTTTGATATATCAATATAGTTACTATTGTGCACCAATAGGGTCATATATGGACTTTCACTTCAGTAGTTGAGTTATCCTCCAGTGAAAATACCACCCACTTCTTTTGGGGGGTTAATCTCCTACATCCAGACCACAACACTCGAACATAGCGGCAGAACCTGACAACCTCACACATTCAACTTGTTATTTATTCTTGTTTAGGGTTGCAAAGGGGCAGAAAATTTCCAGTAAATTTCCGGAAACTTTCCAGAAACTTTCCATGGGAAGTTCAGCTGGGAAATTTTGGAAATATTCCAAATTGAAAACTTTCTGTGGGAATTTATGGGATTTATAGGGAATTTATGGAAATTATTAGGAATTTATGGCTTATGTAGCTTACATTTAGCACCTAACTTACCAGCTAGCTAGCCACTGTATGAATACATTTTTATTAAATTTTTGCAAGTTAAACAGTAATACCATTATAGATCAAATATATTTACCCCTTAATATTATAAAAAAAAACTTACTTGACTTTATATAATCTGCAGGCTCAACTTTGTGGCTTCAGTAGTCTTGTGTTTGGGCACAAAAGTGTGGCCTCCAGGGTTTAAGAATCATCTGTGCATGTGATGGACGAGTACACAGTGCATGCAGGGGGCATGGCCTCAATAGCCCTACACTAAGCAGTGCTGTGTGCATGTGATTGCGGAGTGGACTTGCATTAAATCTGGTTGTTTTAGCCAAGATTATGCTACAATATATTTCCCCCGACTATATTTAAGTTTCCTGTTGAGGGCCAACCTTCAATTTTGTAAATTTCTGTTGTATTCCCATAAACTCATATTAATTCCCATAAAGTCCTGTTAATTCCTATAAATTCCCGTTAATTCACATGGAAAGTTTCCAGCTTTGAAAATCCCTGGAATTTTGCAACCCTACTCTTGATTGAACATTCTGGTGAGATCTGGTGAGGACATTGGTCCTATTTTGTTTTCATATTTATAACAACTACCCTTTTCAATATTAATATTTGTGTCCATATTAAAAGAACCTCCTCTGTCATCGCCATGTTTGTTATTAGTCACTTTCTTCTTCTCCTTGTTCTTCTCTTTGTCAGCAGACGATGTGTGAGTCACGCATGCGTACAAGCATTTATCTCGGTTGGCCATCTCTTACAACTCGCTACGGCACCTTGCTAGGACAAATCACTTTTGTATGAGTCCAATTGTGTAAAAATACAGACGACTTTCCCTATAAGGATTATCTTTCTAGCGATCAGAGGTGATTTCGAGAGTCAATTTATGTTTTGTTAGGTGAACGGGTAACACTGACACCCCAGTTATGGATGTAGGAAACTGCTGAGTCTGACGCTCCGTTTGCAGCTGCTAGCACCACACTGCTAACATTAGCTGCACAGCTTAAGAGTAACTAGTGTTCTGAGGCTCGATCTGCAGCCACTAGCATCATGCCACTAACGTTAGTCTTAGAACTAAAGAGATAATAAATCTGGGGGAACTGAGCAGTAGTGGGTAATCGCAGCACCGTAGCAAGTCATTTGTCGTAGCGAGGGTGCTGTATCAAGTCGTAAACGATGGCTGACAGAGATAAATGCTTGTATGCATGTGGGTCAATGACATATAATGGTCACACCACATGATATTTGATGAAATGGCCATCATCAGACAATGTTTGTATATTATGAGAGAAATATAACTGCAAAAGCTTTGCAATTTTGCACAGGAATACAAAACACTTTGCAAATCATGTCAAATAGGGCAGAAAATAAATTGCAATAGATTTAGAGTCATTTAAAAACAGCAGTCATGGCTGGACGGTCACACCACATGATATTTTGACACTTTACATGATAGAAAAACTGCAAATAACTCCTAATTTTTGAAAAGATGAAGTGACTACATATATCGGAGAAATACTACATATAGTATATTTTTGTACATTTAAACCTTTTTTATTTAAAAAAAAAAATACTGCTGGACAGAATTTTTAGGCGTCACGTCATTGACCCATGCGCGACTCACATAGTCTGTTGAAACTCCTCCTTCTTCTTCTCCTTCTTCTTTTTTTTCTTTTTCTTCTTTTTTCTCTCAAAATACTTTACTGTTCTCTGTGATTGTTGGCCAGTATTTTAATTGAGAGTGGTGCTTTCTGGTGGATTGGATGGATCTGAGTATGAAGGTAGTAACGCTTGACACCGTTTGAAACAGACATACCTATTTATATATGTAAAGTGAACATGAATGGGCCTTTAGAACCGTTTTCTGTGAATAGGACAGAAGTCTTTTTACCTGGTATTATTTGTCAGTTGCTCTCAGGTTAGGGTCAGGGTTAGAGTGTTTTTGTGCCTGTAGTTTTTAAAGGCCTTCATTTGTCTCTTGCTAATGGTGATTATCATGTCATTTTTGTGCAAGGAATTTCCATAGGCTTAGTCTCAGAGTAGATCCGTGGGTCTTCAGTGCTGTATTGTTTTTTGTTGAAGGTTCTTTATTAGTTTCTCCCTGAACCAATAAACCAAATGAAAAGTTACATAATATCATTGATTAATTCCTGCCTGTCTCATTGAGGAGTTTTTCCCAGATGGATGCCCCTGCTATATACGAAGGCACTGGAGCAGAATCTACCGTTTTTATCTGTGACATTTGGACTTAAAGCCTCATTTGTGCAGCTCTATAAGCGCTCTGTATACCGTTGATTGAGTTGGACACTTGTGGGTGCTTTACATAAATAGTATGGTGTTGAGAGTGAGTGCTCAGGCTCATTTGGAGGAAATTTGGCTGGTGGACTTAGCCTCCAGAGTTCAGGGAACTATCCACTCTGGGAAAATATACAGTAGAAAAGGCGTTAATTAAAGGGGGGGCTTCCATTGATGTTTAGCAGGTGCTGGAATAGCTGGCGCCAGCGTCCCCATGAAGGGGCCCCGTCAGTGGAGTGGCAGTCACTGTAAAGTGCACTGACCCGCTTGATGACCCAACTAAAGCGTTCGTTAGCTTGACTTTGTTGTTTGTTGGTGATTAAATGTTTGTAAAAACAGGCTGTTTGTGAGTGGGCTGGAGCTTCACCACGATGTTTGGAAACTGCACATAATTGGCACAAACCCATGAGAGTGACGACAACAAACAGTGGTGGTTTCTAAACACCGTGTCTGTGTAGAGTTGACGGGTGTTCATATTAGTAGGTCAGAAGGTCGTGGAATCATTACAGTGTCAGACCATGATCACAGCATCTTCAACATGCATGACCTTAACCTCTCAAACAAACAAAACATGGATCAAGTTCTCTCACTCAAGTCCATACTGGAATTTCTAAAAATAGTCACGGTTGACACTATTTTCATATAAATGAGAAAATTATATATGGGAATAAAAAAATCCAATAAAGAAAATTTAAATAATGTTAAAGAGTTTTAGTGCAAGGGAGAGGTAAAAAGAAAAATCAGTGGATGGATAAAGTGAAAGTGAGTGAGTGTAATGAAAATAGGGAATCTGTGTGTGTGTGTGTTGGAGTGCATGTGTGGGTCAATACAGATTTAATACAACAACAAAACACAAGTAATAGAAGGAAGGAAGGAGAATAGAATGAAAATCCACAATGTGTGAAGAATAGGACAAACAAATGTCACTGCAAATCTGACAGAGGGAATCCTCTGTCACAATAATGAGTCCATCTGCACTGGAATGCAAATGTTTCAGTTTCCAAAATATCATGTGTAGAAGTAGCACTAGAGGTGAAGATTTGAGTTTTTTTAGTCCATTACCTTTATTAAAAATACTGCATGTGACAGATCTAGGAGCTACCTCTGCAGATCTGCATCAAGGTTTCTCAACAACAATATGTTCTATGTCAAGAGAAACCTGGGACTTATCCTGCCTTCACGAGCTATGGGAATTATGTAAATACTAGTTATGCACTTGAAAATTGTACATGAACACCCATGAAAAAATTTTGATCCACGAGCTGCCGAGATTAAAGTAACTTTTGATCTTTTCAACATGGCAGATTCCTCATGAATGATAAACAATGCTTTTATTAACGTTCTGCTGCTGTTAGTTGATGATTTTGCTCATTTATGGTATACACAGTTTGTAAAACCAAAGTATTTACCCAAAACAGTGCTCTACCAGATGACTTAACATAGTCAAATATATTTTACACAAGTAGCAGGTCACTATGAACTGTGTGTCAGCCATTTTTCATTTAACTGACGGCAAAAGCACTTGAACATGACACTCTTGGAATTTCGAATTGTGAAAAGGATTATCTTCCCAATAGCACATGAAGGCAGCATCACATGCACACTTGGAATAAAAAGGGTGGAAATGGTTTCACCAGCACACCCTGGAAAGTTCAGGTGTGGCCTGTTTGACAGGAGTCATCTGTGATGAGTCGATCATAAAAATGACACCTAATAAAGGTTAATCTGAACATCAAAATGACTAGTAATTGTGTTGGGAGTGAGTTGTTAATGACTCTTTCCTGAAGTTAATGTGTCCAGTTTAAGTGTAAAAATATTGTTGTTTCCAGGTTGAAGTCCTGCAATAGTTTGGGTTTGTGTGATGTCCATATAATTTGGTAAATTATGTTCTGTGTTGTATTCTATCACATTTATGGTGGATCTCATGGTGTGTGTCATTTTCCTTGTTTGATTAGTGAAGCTGTGCCGTCATGAAGGCTGGGTTCAAAACAAACGCCCTGTGTGAAAGTACTTTAAATGACGTGAATTGGTCTTAGTGTCTCTGATTATATATGAAAGTATTATATATCAAAACATGTTCAGTTTATTATGAGACTATGACAGGCCACCACTACACTTCTATATAACGAATGGGAAACATAAACATCAATATATAAACACAAGGGGTGTAACAAAATTTCATGGGCCGAAATTTTACAGAATAAAAAAATGACTGTAAAATTCAAAAGTGCACAAAATAAAAATCTAATTTTAAAAAACTTTCAAGAATGTGAAGGTGCGCCGTGCACTGAGGCGATATTTTCTGACCCTCTCGCTGACTGTAGCAGTGCTGTCAATTGACGAGAAAATAGTTGACGCTAAGGATGCAACAGTATGGGAAAAACCGTGTACTGTTCGGTCCACCCTGCACGGGACAATCCGCCGCTGTCTCTCTCTTTCTCTTTCTCTTGCTCGCACTTGACATGCATGTGTGGGGTAGCCCCGTCCCTCAGTGAAAGACACAGTGGACACAGAAGTGGCTTTTGACTTGACACACATACGATACCCTGACACTAGGAAATGCATACGGTAGATGAGAAAAACAAGCATGATGTATCATTTGCAATGGCAAAACAGACAAGCTCCACCCACTACCTACTAAGACAAAAGTTTTCATGACATTGTCATTTTTCATGACATTGTCATTTTTGTCATTTGCTTAAGAAATAATAAAAAGAACCAGTGAGATTGGTAAATTAAAATGTGTTTTCATTCTTTCTTTATAATATGTAGAACAAAACACACCCACACTGTCTAACTTTACAGTCAAGTGGTTTTTCATCAAATTTGTTGTCTTCATCAGGTGATTGTATTTAATTTTTCTTTCGTATTGTGAGTATTTCTTATCGTGAGCCATGTATTACATTTTGTACTGTTTCATGAGTTGACTATTTCATTACACCCCTAATAAACACTATGTACATGCTGGCGTAGTATATTTTTAGTATGTTTATCCTGACAAAAATTAGTCTGCAGAATTATCCTTTGCAAAAGTGCTGGACTATGAACATTTTTGTTTTCCCACAACTTGTGCCATGTTTTCCCTACATTGTCACCAACTGATGTGAGCCCAAGTGGACTGATTAGAAACACCTAGAACACATAGAAAAGGTGACGCCTTAGTGAATCTGTCTGTCGCACATCAAACAATAGACATAACGAGATAAAACTGGATGAAGATGAGAACAGTAGAAAAGATGCAACAAACGAAGAATGAGAAATAAAACAGGGAATTAGATAATAATAGTGTAAAATTAGTAACAAGAAAAACGTGGGGAAAAATTAATGAAAACAATGTCAATGGCATAACTTGGGTAAAAAAGGAAAAAGATGCTTTAGTCGTTCAGTGTATTAGTATTATGCATCAGTAGTACTATGCATTAGTAGTTCTATGTATTAGCAGTACTATTTATCAGTACTACTCTGTATCAGTAGTATTATGCATCAGTAGTACTATGCATTAGCAGTACTATTTATCAGTAGTACCGTATTAGTAGTATTATGCATCAGTAGTGCTATGCATTAGTAGTTCTATTTATTAGCAGTACTATTTATAGGTAGTATTCTTATCAGTAGTATTTTGCATCAGTAGTACTATGCATTAGTACTTCTATGTATTAGTACTATTTATCAGTAGTAATATGTATTAGTAGTATTATGCATCAGTAGTACTATGCATTAGTTGTTCTATGTATTAGTACTATTTATCAGTAGTAATATGTATTAGTAGTATTATGCATCAATAGTACTATGCATTAGTAGTTCTGTGTATTAGTACTATTCATCAGTAGTAGTCTGTATCAGTAGTATTATGCATCAGTAGTACTATGCATTAGTAGTTCTGTGTATTAGTACTATTTATCAGTAGTATTATGCATCAGTAGTACTATGCATTAGTAGTTCTGTGTATTAGTACTATTTATCAGTAGTATTATGCATCAGTAGTACTATGTGTTTGTCACTTTGCACACAAACACAACTTTACTGCAGTACAGACTCAGTATGTGTACTTGTACCATGTGTTGGTGGACTCCTCCATGTGGACACCTTTGATGACCAGTCCTCATTTATGACGCTGATGAAGCGCTGCTGTCACTCGTACACATGCAGCGGCCGTTACCGGAGCGGCTGACTGGTCGCGGTTCCACATCGGATCAGCTCCAGCCTGTCTGGGTCTGGACCACACCCTTCAGCCTGGCCCTCATGTCCCGGTGGGTGGTGTCGGGTTTCCCCCTGCACTCCAAACCTGCCTAGTACCACACATGTCATTGGCTGTCACAGCGAGAACCTGCCAGTCCATCCGCCGCCCCATTGGTCACTGGGGATGCTGGCACGTGCGTGATTGGCCGGTTTTACCATATCGATGACTGGCAGAAGCTTTGGCACGGTGCAGGATAGCTCTCCACGGAACACGTTATTGATCTGGAAAAGAATTATACACAAGGGGCCTGGATGGTGGGCTCACATATCAAGCACAAATACTGGTTTCATACAGCTGCCTGGGTTGACTAGACATGTGCCTGAAATGTGGATTGAACTTTTAATAAAACTCCTACATACAGCTCCTGTTACATACTGTATGTGAAAAGAACACCATGTGGATGCAGATTCACCAAAGGTTTTCATCCAGTTTCAAGGCTTGATTTTTTTTTATCCTGAATGAAAACTACAGAAACCAAAAGAATATTTGTGGTTATAAGCTTCTGGAAACAGTCATTTTTATTTTATAGAAATACCAAGAATTCCTTCCGTCCATCTGAGATTTTTGTCCAACCCATTTCTCAGACACTATTCACCCGATTCTCTTCTTTACATGTGTCTTTCTCTGAATTTTTGCATTTTTTTTAAAAATGCAGTTTTGAAAAGGTTTTGAAAGGATTGTTAAGATAAGTCTCAAAATGAATCCCTGGGTAAGCAGGGTATCAGTGAACAGGACAGGCAAAGAGCTGTGCAACAGGGTCGAAATATTAATAAGCCCTGCCTGCTTTTTCATTTGTTTGTTTTTATTGTTCATATAACCTCCTGAGATTTTCTTAGTTCATGATTTCTCCTTTTTTACAGATATTTGTAGATCTTTAAAGAGACTTTGACTTTATCATGGAGGTGTTTTACAGAGGCTTCATCTCCCATTTATGATCAGAACTTGACAAACGTTTCACAAATCTGGACACAGAACTTTCAAAACAATTATGATGATAAAAGAATAAAAACTACACATTACCTCTTTCCCCCATAACGACATGGTTTTTGCGACCATTAGAACAGGTTCAGTTTTTCAAATACAACAGCTGCTGTGATAGGTGGAGGTGAACACAACCCATACTAGGACAGCCAATAGGATTAAATTATACATTTTCTTTTTTTTCCCCCCACAAATTATTGTTTATTTGTATTTGTATTGTTTTTCCAAAAATATAATAATACATTTTCTACATTTTTTATTTTTGCCTTATTTTTTTTATTTTTTAAAAAATATTTTAACTTCTTTTTTAATTTTTTTTTTTTTTTTTTAAATTTATTT
>JAPTGZ010000015.1:2775415-2782915 GCA_029814645.1 Fowleria isostigma | reverse complement strand
TCACCAGTTATAAGAACATACGTTACCTCCACAGTCTATTACAAATTTACCAATGCATCCCTCGATATTAGGTCAACACAGTTCCATAGCTTCTATAATAATAATAATAATGATAATAATAATAATAATAATAATAGATTAGATTTCTATAGCACTATTCAAGGTACCCAACATGCTTTATATCCATCCTTTGTGAATTCGCTCTCACATTCTCACTCTGGTGGTGGTAAACTTCATTTGTAACCACAGATGCCATGGGGCAGACTGACAGAAGTGTGGCTGCCAATCGCTAAATGGCCTCTCCGACCACCACCGAACATTCATACACATTCATACACCAGTGTGAGTGACAATGGAGGCGTCTTGCCCAAGGACACAATGACACATGACGAGGACAGAGTGGGAATTCAAGCCACCAACCCTTTGGTCATTGGATGACCTGCTCTACCTCCTGAGCCATAGCCACATGTAACCAGGTGCCAAACTGCAGCCAAAAAATTTGCTAAGTTTATGTGAGGAGTGAAGAGATTAACGAAGACGTTTTGTGTAGAGGCAGATTGCTGTTGTTTTTTCCAGTTAACTAGCATTTACCTTTGTTTAATGGCTGTTTAGTCCTGATTAAAGCAGTGAGCAGACTTACAGAATGTCCCCTCTGCTGTGTGTTTTCATACTGGTGGTACAGATCAGCTCTTTGTGGTTTAGGTTGACACATTTTATTACAGTAGATTTGGCCAGTATCTCATTCAGACAGACACAACCACTTCTCCAAGTATTTTACATTGGAAATGAGGCCCAGTAATAATGTTAACAAAGAAATTGGATAATGCACTTGTAGTTGAGTGATATTCCCACTGTTGAGGACTTGAAATCAAATTTTGAGCCCTTGTTAACTGAGGCCAAGACAAGACCAAGTGAAAAATATGGTCAATTACAAAGCAACGTATTCCAAAAATGACCTTTTATGCATGTTGTGTTTAGTTTGCACTCATGCAGAACTAACAAGGATAGTCATAGACACTGTTATTCCTCTGCCAAATAATGACTCCCACCTCACCCTTAGAGAAAATGTGTAATGTGTCTGACAGGCTGTAGTCCACCTTTGGAAACCTCCTCATGTCCTTCAAGAACTCACCAGCCGCAGAGCTTTTTGGACATTTATTGTCTTGAATTATCATCAGGGTCTAATGCAACAACTAACACAATCTTAATGTGGGTAAATTAATTTGAGTTAATTGATCTATGAATTGAAAGGTATGACAGTGGAAGTGGTCTGTGTCAGTATTACCATCCTGTAGTTTATTCCGTTGGTCGTAACAGGGAGGGGATCGGAATTGGGTGGGTCTGATGGGTGACTGGTTCAATAATCTGTCCCTGCAGTCACTGATTTCACTAGCAGTTATGAACAAAATGTTCATAACTGTTCTCATTGACCTTGACCTTTCACCTTTGAATATAATATGGACATCTTTGAGTGAATGTTGGTGTTCCTGAGACTTCACCTCATGAGAATGGACAGACATGAGGTCACAGTGACCTTGACCTTTGACCACCAAAAGTTGTTTATGTTACTCTAGGGTCTGAACATTAATGCTTCATTTGTGACATTCTGTCTAATCATTCCTGGGATATTGTGTTTTAAATATAATGAGGCTTTACAGATCTGTCAGACTTACAAACGAGCACCGTCTACTAAAACCTGGTCTTAAAACTGGGTTTGACCCAGACTGGTCTTGAGTATTACGACATTAATTGGTATTCTTCCTCACTGTTCTTTTTGTGCCAAAGGCGCCACAGTTTTGTTTCATGACAAAGTCTTTCTTGGCCTGACTTTAAAAGAGTCCTTGTCTTCCCTGTGGATGTTTTTAATGCACTTTTTCCCTCAGCGTTGATCACTACCATCACCATAGACAGGAGGGAGGAGGCCTTATCGGTCTGAAAAGGCCCAGAGCCGTTTAACCGATCACCGGTGGTTAATGGGTTAACATAGCCGTGGAACCGGTGACTGATCGAAAGGCTGTGAGAGTGGATGAAAAAGGCTAGCGGGTAAAAAGCAGGTTAACATATTCAAAGAAAACCTCAGAAAAGCCCGTGTCGAGCTCTGGCATGAGAACGGCTGCACATGTGTACAGTTGAAACGCTCTGACACACAGACCTTCCCTTTCTTCTTTTCGTCTGCCAGCTTCTCCTTCTGTGTTTATCATGATCTCCATCTGCCTGATGGACACTGTGTATATTATCCTACTCACAGCTCTGCTTACAATCAATCACATACGATACCGTGGTCCGTTTGGCTTGTGTACATGTGTGGACGCACTGTTGTGGTCGTGTCCGAGGGCTGCTCATGCTTCAGCATTAATCAGGTTTGACCACTGAATGGTCGCCCCATGTCTTAACATGCTCAAACACAAACACTTCCAGGGTACACACTGTAATAGGCCTATATAATACATCCAGACATCTTATGTTCACTCTATGGAAAAAACGCCTTGAGGAGAAAGTCTATTACTTCTAAGTTTTGGGAGATTTAATTGTGACATGTAACAAGTAGTAAACCATCAATCGTGATTATGTAGAAATAACAGGGTTCCCACAGGGTCTTAAGAAGTCTTAAAAGTCTTGAATTTACTAATCTGCATTTAATACCTTAAAAAAAGTCTTTTAGAGGTACTAAATTTAATATGGTAGGTCTTAAATTATGTTGCCTTAAATGTGGCTGAGAAATGTTCAAGCCACAAAGAAAGTAACGTTAGTCGACTCAGTTCCACCCGTTCCAACCTGACAATTTATACTGAAATTACGACGTAGTTATTGCAACTTTGCAGCCCCCAGTGACAGATGACTCAGAATGGTAGGAATCAAGGTACTGGAGTAAATAAATATATTTTCCTAAATTCTAGGTATCATAAATTTTTGAAGTATGGCTGTGAAATAGGTGTCAAATTCTGTTCTAAGTAGTCTTGAAACATCTTAAATTTTACTTACAAACCTGTAGGAACCCTGAATCCTGAGTCTAGGATTGTAAATGTTGACTTTCTTTTTCTTTTGTAGTCAAACTCATCATACCTTAATTTATTTGATGTGGACTTTATTCATATATTGATATGCAAACAGCATTGTGCATATTCATTCTTTTCCAAACTGACCATTGGAGCCCATTTTTTCTTGAAGGACAGAAAAACAAAGTTGACGTTGCATCTCAAAATGATGATCATTGCTCCATTAATTATGAATAATGATAATGATAATACATTTTTGAGATATTAAGTCACAACTTTGTGATGGCAAGTTTATATGAGGAAAACTCACTTTTTGAGATACAGATTTCTCCAATACAATGACAGAATGCGATCACAGATGACAATGTGACATCATGGTTTTGAAGCCCCGCCCATGTTAGCAATGATGGCACAATCTACCTGGAACATGATGTTCAGTTGAAAGTTGTTCAGTTGTGATGCCACATATTCTATCAAAAGGTCAAGGTCAACATCTGCAGTCATTGACCTCTCATTGAAGAGATATGGATCAATGATTGGATTGCATATGATCCCACAATGCGACTGAAAACTGTGATCACCACTGAGTACACTGAACAAATCTGATTAACATATCTCATCAGTTGCTTTTGTAATAAATTTTTTAAATAGTAAAGAGACTTTGTGGACACCCAGTATACAGGGTTCCTTCACAAATATGGAAAGTATGGAAAAGTGAAACAAATGTATGGAAAATATTCATGCTTCCAAGACTATTACCACTGTTCTATTTTGTAAAACATACAATTATGTGTATCTAACAAAAAAAATGGATGAATCTGTTTTTTTAACCCTTTAAATTCTTGCTTGACCATATGTTTTATCTCATTTTGAGTCACTATATTTCAATAAGTGGAGTACCTAACTGATGTGAACCTAATTGAACCAAGAAAGATGAAAATCACTAAAGTATTTTGATTGTTTTTGTTAAAAATATGAAAGATATGAATACTTTTTAGGATTTTCTGGGTGGGGAAGTTAAAGGGTTAAAATACAAACGCTATGCAGTGAATTTATCTGGTTTGGTCTTTATTTATTTCTATGAACTACATCATTTAGATATAATCTTCTGGAAATTATTTGGTGAAATAATGAAAACAAACAATTAATTCTATAATTTATTTACATGATACACGTCTGTTTACCCAAATGTTACAAGTTATTTGAATTTTTTCCCAAGACATCTGGAAATTAGGGTCTGGAAAAAGTATGGAATTTAGAAACTTCCAGTATGTAGGAACACTGTATAATTAGGCTGTTTAACTAAACACACAGGGACACACACTAAATGATGTCAAAGGGTCTGTAAATGCACCATCTAATGTTTAACCTCTCTTTAACAACGTAATGATCACATAACTGTGTGTGTGTTGGCAGGTGGATAGCGACACCATATGGAATGAAGTCCATTCGACCACTGCAGCTCGTCTGGCTGTGGGCTCTGTAGCTGAGCTCGTCTTCAAAGTAGCATCAGGAGAACTCAAGGTCAGTCGGAATCCACCGTGAAGCATCACTGTATTACTGTCTAAAAGGAGGCTGGTGGTATATAAGCTCCTGGAGTTTGATTTTACATGTTACCATTTTTTGAACTCTGTAGTAAATTACTCACAGTAGTCGCAGTTTGATATCATCACTACATGTTAACGTGAGATATTGTGTCATATACATTAACAAATCGTTCAGCTCATTCCTGTTATAATTATCTATTTGTAAGCTATTATAATCTGCAATACTAAATGTATTAAATGTAAATAGCTATTATTTATTAATGAATGCTAAACAATGCACAATAAAAAGCAGAAGTTACCTGCACATCTGCTGCTAACGGAGCCATCAAGGACAGAATCAGCTGTAATTCAGTATCAGGTTGAATAAGAGCTGGTCATCAAGGGCCACATCTTCCTAACCTAACCCTAAGAAAAGGGTACGATCAGAGAAAAATGTGCAGATGCTGATAAAACTATGACAACAGACAGCCACAGTTGCCGTTTGGTTATTTAACTCTGTTTCTGTCCATTCATATTAAAGCACAACCCTAGAGTTTCTTAATTGTAAAACGGTCAATAGTTTTCTAAACTTCTCACTTTCAGACATTCTGAAACACCAGACGCTGAGTGTAAAAACTGTACTTCTTAAAACAGAATGGTACTGGTGTGTGGACACACATACTGATTGTTTAATGCCAGGTGTGCACAGAGGTAAAGACGGATGAGCCTCCTGTTTTGCAGGAAAGAGCACCGCCCCCTCCTCCCTTTTAGAAGCCACCATTCAGAGTTTCCCTCAGCACCTCCCAGACACTTGGCTGGACTCTCCTCGTGCTTTGCCACCAGCCAGCCTTCCTGTGTCTGTGGAAGTGGATGTTAAGTGTTTGAACCCAGCGGGGAGGCCTCGTGCACGGGCCCTGCCAGTGCTAACAGTCAACGCTACCAGACCTGTTTTATTAGCATTACACCACAGCCACATGCAGAGCAGCCGGCGCACTTAGTGTTAGTTTAGCACCAACATACCACAGACTAATGACATTCCTCAGAGACAGTAGCACACCATGCTAATACCTGCATGGGCTCAGCCTGGGACTGCCAGCTCCGTCACATGTGGCCGTGATTACTATGAAGGAAAAACTGGGGTGTGTTTCTATACAGCACACTGTGTGATTGGTCATATTGAAACTTTAAAAGACATTCACGCAGATTGTACGCTGCAGGAGGAACACCGCCAGTCTAATGGGAATAATATGGTGTGGATTCATCTGGGGTTAAAGTTCATATATTGACTTGCCCTCAGCTTAACCTGATTTTAACACAAACATGTTGTGCACATGCTCATGTACATGCACTTGCACACACACAACATACATGCACACGTACTCAGAGGATTCCTTCACAGCTGAAGGACCAAATTCCACCTGCACTAATGTCTCTGTGAACTGAACACAAAGCTATAAATCTACCAGACATACAGACACAGATGTGCAGACACACACTGTAGTGTTTAACCCTAACCCTTGTATTGACCTTTAAAGTTTGATTTTTAAAATTTCAGTGCAGAATAGATGTTTGAAGTCATCGGGCAAGAATTCCATTGTTAGATCTCAGCATATGATAATCCAGATGGTTTAACAGTAGACTAGACTCTACTGGATGTTAATGAGGAGAGTTAAAATGTTATTGAAAACTGTAATTATGATCACTGTTAACTCTTTCTCCCATAAAGACAACATTTGACGACCCCCTGTATCCTTAATGACAAGTTTTAACGCCTCTGTTATTTCACTAAAGATGTGATTTGATGACTGTTACAACAGGTTCTGTTTTTTCAAATGTAACAGATGCTGTGATAGGTGGAGGTGACCACAACCCATATTAACACAACCAATAGGATTAAATAATAGATTGTCTTTATTTTTTCTTCTTTTTTTATGTCTTTATTTTTTCTTTATTTCTTTTTTAATTTAATTCTTTGTTTTTGTTTTATTTTTTTCCCTTTGTTTTTCTTTTATTTTTTCTCTTTTTTTTAATTCAGTCACTTTCACACATTTTATCTGAAGGTTCTTTTCATTTTCTGATTGTGTTTGTCATGTTTCTGTTGTTTTCTCTTTTCCGTTTGTTTCTGTTTTTTTTCTTTTTCGTTTGTTTCTGTTTTTTTCTCTTTTCTGTTTGTTTCTGTTTTTTTCTTTTCTGTTTGTTTCTGTTTTTTCTTTTTCGTTTGTTTCTGTTTTTTTCTCTTTTCCTTTTGTTTCCGGTTTTTTTTTTCGTTTGTTTCTGTTTTTCTTTTCTGTTTGTTTCTGTTTTTTTCTTTTTCGTTTGTTTCTGTTTTTTTCTTATATTTTTCTCGTATTTGTCACATTTCCATCGTTTTTTTTCAGTTTCTTCTTTGTTTTCGTCGTAGATGATGAATCTGAACAAGGATCAAAGTGTTTAATGAAACATGAGATGAAAAAACTAATGAACTGGTCAGAGTCAGAGTCAGAGTCAGGGTCAGGGTCAGAGTCAGGGTCAGGGTCAGAGTCAGAGTCATAGAGTCATAGAGTCAGGGTCAGGGTCAGAGTCAGAGTCATAGAGTCAGGGTCAGAGTCAGAGTCAGGGTCAGGGTCAGAGTCAGAGTCAGAGTCAGGGTCAGACTCAGGGTCAGGGTCAGAGTCAGAGTCAGAGTCAGGGTCAGGGTCTGGGTCAGAGTCAGGGTCAGACTCAGGGTCAGGGTCAGAGTCAGAGTCAGGGTCAGGGTCCGAGTCAGGGTTACATTTAAAGGACATGACATATTATTCACAGTTGAATTTATTTAAGAGAAAAACAGAATCTGAAAAGTTCAATGAGTTCATTCAGTTTAATTTAAACCAGTTTTAATATTTATTAAACATGTTCAAGTCTTCACCACCAGAGGGAGACAAAGGACAGACAGACAGACAGACACACACACACACACACACACACACACACACACACACACACACACACACACACACACA
>JAPTGZ010000015.1:2460171-2475085 GCA_029814645.1 Fowleria isostigma | reverse complement strand
TTTTTTTTTTTTTTTTGGTGAAATGATAGTTTGTTTTTGTGTAAATACAGTAAAATGACATAAAAGTTGTGATTTGACCCACTTGGGATTAAATTGGTCTGTTTGTGGAACCTGAACTAAAGTGAATAATATCTTTATTGTAATTTTTGCATTAAATTCCTCCTGCAGGCCGGACCGGACCCTTTGGCGGGCCGCATTTTTGAGACCCCTGATTTAATCGATGTGGAGAAAACTATAGCAGCTGTTTGGAAACACTTTGTCCTAAAGATGGAGCAGAATCTTTCATAATGTAAGATGACATTTATGATTTATACTCATTAAGATATAGAGTATTATCAATAATAATAATAATAATAATAATGATAAAAAAATAATAATATTAATAATAAGGCCCAACCCATACAACACTAACACTGTAGTAAAGAAAATGGAGACAACTTTCTGGTTAAAAGCTTCTAATTTATAAAAAGTCAACAAATATAAATTGAGATTATGCCTCTATTGTAATATCATTTTATCTGTGCAAAAATATGGCATTGTTATTTCTATCCAACATAGAATATGAACAGTTGACAGTTTCATTGTCCAGTATAACACAGTAACATGTGTTTCCATAAAGATATGTGTAGATACATATAAATGTCGATAAAGACATTCACTGGTGTTTTCTTTTTTCCTTCAAAGAGGAAGATGTAAACACTTTTATGAATGTATTTCAAATATTGCACCTGCATGTATTCTGTTGATTGTATTTGGTGTATGCAGGTCATTTGTGCTGTAAATGCTTACTCGCTAGGAATAAATGAATAAATGAATGAATGAATAACTCCTGAGTTAAGCATTTAATTCACATTACTGATCAGCCACTTTGATGTACATTAAAAATTTAAATAAATGAATAAATGAAGCATAGATCAGACCAAAGATTCACAACAAAACAAGGAAACTGAAGTTAATGCATCTGTAATGTTCTGAATGGTCTGGTCTGGAAGTTCAGACCAGCAACCAGATGACTTCACCAGCAACAACTCTGGACTTCTGTTCTGACCCGTGGCTGGTTAGGTGTTTTTGTGATTGATTAGAATTTTTAGTGTCTTAAAATACAAACAAAGATAATGCTAGTGAGTTGTTCACTGAATCTGCAAAATGAATAAATAAATAAAATAAAGTAGGTTGGGAAATTCTCCTGTCTCCTCCTGAAGCAGTTTTCATTTAGAGAAGCTGATGTTAATTTCCGTAGACAGAGAAAATACAGACTTTTACAAGTATGGATTGTGCAAAAAGTGTATTAACCTAATTTTAGTACAAATACACTTCCACAGTCTGGCCAAAAAAGTCCCATACTATAATATTTAGCCTTATTTAGCTTTGATTATGGCACAATTCACTGTGGCATTGTTTAAATGAACTAATGCAATGTCAAACCTAAACCAACTGATCAAACCCCAGATTATAACACTGCCCTCACAAGTTTGTACTGTAGGCACTAAGCATGATGGGTAATCACCAACTCCATAGGCTTGTGTCAAGGGACGACGAGAGTCTCTGGACGATGTGAGTCCTGCATGCATAGACGCATTTATCTCTGTCGGCCATCTTTTATGATTCGCTATGCTAATCTCGCTACAACAAATCACTGTTGTATCAAATTAGTAAAAGTACACAGACTTGACCTTCAGACCTTCAAGGAGTATTTTTAGCAATCAGAAGTGATTTCGAGAGTCAATTTTGATGCCTACTTTTGGTTTCTTTTACAGTTGAGATGTATGAAGAGGAACACCCTAACCCGTCCAGGTGGATGGGTCACACTGACGCGCCAGTTGTTGGTGCAGGGATTGGTGGTCTGAGGCTCCGTTTGCAGCACTTAGCACTGCACCGCTAACATTCGCTACACAGCTTAAGAGCTAACCAATGGCCTGAGGCTCGGTCTGCAGTCACTAGTACCATGTCGCTAACATTAGCATGAGAAGTAAAGATTTCTAAATCTGGGTGAAACTGAGCAGTGGATGTTGATCGCAGCATCGTAACCAATCGTTTGTCCTAGTAGGGTTGCCGTAACAAGTAGTAAAATATGGCTGACAGATAAATGCTTCTGTGCATGTGTGACTCACATCATCCCTTGACAGGCTTCTAATATAGGCACTAGGGATGATGGGTAATCACTGCCCCCACAAGCTTGTGCTGTAGGCACTGAGCATGATGGGTAATCACTCTAGAACATGGTAAATCTGGATATAGACTACATGACCTTCTATTAAACACAGTCCAATTGCTGTGCTTCTATTAAAATGATGTTGTTAAAAAAAAAGCAACTGCATCAGTTAAAGGGTTACAAAATTGAAACATATGAATCACAGCAGAAATGATCCAATGAAAGGATATCATCTATCTGCTGTGTTAAGTTCTAGTGTTGACTTTTTTGGTTGGCTAAGAATATTTGAAGGCAAAAAAATATTTTGTAAGGGGACATTAATGCAGTTTTAGTCTCAATGAACTGGTTTAAATTGAGTGTTTTGTGTAGGAATTACATGTGGACTTACGACAGAAAATGCATTTAGCTGGTGTAACATTTTTTCTGTCATCAGCAGAACCAACCATTGTTCCCTATTAGTTTCCTCGACAGATGGAAACAGCCTGAAGAAATTAAACAGCAAGCGACAGTGAATTAATAGAGTTATTAGTGCTGGTCCTCTTAAAAGAGGGCACATGCAGGATGAACCGTTTAATAAATGGGGAGAGGAAGGCAAAAGAAAGAAAGAAAGAAAGAGAAAAGGCTCCCCAGTGTGTCACACTGATTATCTTTGTTCACTGTGTTATATGTGTCACTTAAAAGCCACATCTGGATTAAACTCATCAATAGGTTTGATCCTTTCATCAAATAATTACTGAAGTCATTCACATGTTTTAGCTGTAACAGGTTCTATCAGGTTGATCCTAACTGATGCAGTGAGTAGGTTCTGATCAGTCCAAACCTGTGGGGTCAGTGTTCTGACCTGGGGTTGGTTCAGTTGGTCAGGTCTAGGTTCAGTAACATCATGTGTCCATTAAATGAGGTCAGATGACCCTGAATATACTAAATGATGAGGTCTGAAAAATTAGTGGGATTCGTTCTATGCTGATGACACTGACATATTCCACAATGGTAATGGCAGGATATATCAAGATCAGATTGTTAGAGTGATTCATTATTTCATGCATGGATTGGCCTCCACAGAGTCCAGACCTGAACCACACCAAGGATATGACAGAGAAGCCTTTTATACAACGGTCCAACCCTCCTATCATCAAGACAATGAAAACTGGTGAAAAATTAATACAATTCTGAAATAAATATGACATTGCAAAACCAAATGCATGCTGTAATCAAAGCTGAAGGGGGTCAAATAAAATATTGGAGGACTTTTATTGTGGTCAGGCTGTGTATTTTACAGCAGAAATTGCTGATCAAATCCAGTTTAGTCTAAGTTCTCCATCTACATCATCACTAAACATAAATAACATTTATGTAAGTACTGTATCTTCAACTGAATTTCCCATTCCTAATGGTAGAGACTCTTAGTAATATGAGTTATCAACTGTGACTAAAAAGCCTGAGTGCTGCCCCAAAGATAAATTTGTGCTTCAATGAGAAAAGAGAAAGGAATCCAAATAACACATTTACCTTAACTGATGAACTCATCTTTCTCACATTTCATCAAACAACTGTATTCATTAGTGTTTGTGTGTGTTGTGACTGATTTCACAGACTGATATGTCAGTCATGTGCTATCTGTGAGCAGGTGGAGCCTCTTACCTGGGGTAGGTGGAGCTGTAGCCCCTCTCGTGGTATGGGTTGGCGGGATGGAGTCTGGTCTAGCTGCATGTTGAACAGAGCGGACAGAGCGGCCTGTGCTGCCCGGGCTTTTGCCAGCTTCTTGTTGCGCCCTGAGCCTTCAAAAGTCTGTGCATCCACTGTCACCGACATCACAAAATTCTTGGCATGACTTTCCCCGCTCTCTGACACAAAGTCATATTTGAGACCTGGCCTGAGCTCATTGAGAATCATGACGGGGTTTTTGCCACTGGAGGGGGAGCTGAATGCTGATGGAGGGGGCAACGGGGCCTGAACAAGGTTACTGCCAGGTGCTGTGGGCAAAGGGTACTCCCCTAATGAGTTTAAAGAGCTGCTACCATTGGAGCCCAGGTAAAAGGACTCCTCAGGTGTGGCTGGGGTCTCAAAGCCATTGAAGAGCATGTCTGGGAAGTCGGCTTGGTCCGATGTAAAGTCCGTGTTCACGGTCAGTGTTCTACCCATTGCCAGGTGTGCCTCAGAAGCATTGGGGAACTGGACAAAGGAACGCAGCGCCTTCTCTGCAGCGTTCAGTTTAGCCTTCTTCTTGGTGGGCCCCATGCCTTCAAACATCTGACCGTTGACTTCCACCGTCATCACAAACACTGGTGCATGGACTGGTCCAGTCTGAGACAGTAGCTTGTACTGGAGACCTGGCTTGATTTCATTCAACTGCATCAGGGCATTTTTGGGCAGGACTGGCCCTGAAGTTTTCTTGCGCTTTTTGGCCCGGAACTTGGAGTGCGCATGACCATTGTTTCCCTCCTCTAGGGGGCGCTTTCGACTGCCCGTGCCGCTTCCATTGGGGAGCTGTTCCACCCCATCTTTGCAGGACACGTTGTCCAGGTTTCGGTTTTCCTTAACGTCGGTGCTGCTCGAACCTGCGGTGCCCAGAAAGAGTAACTTACAACGCCTTCGTTGCAGGATCTTGTAAATGCAAAATTTATAGATTCCTTTATCACTCTTTGGAACTGAATCAATGATTTGTGTTCCTTTATCAAAGCAAGATGAGCTTTCATTTCATTTCATTTCATGAACAAACGTCAAGTGAAATGATAAGTGAAGTAGAAGAACATCACAAATACTATTATCGTTGATTAAAAAGCGGAGGTTCATGACTGGTAACTTGGTTCACTTTTTGGACTACACTTAGGGTATAGTCAAATTTCCCCTCTACATATGCTTTACTTTCAGTTTTAATGCGGTCTAAGCTTGTATTCTTTGAGTAATATGGAGAAAATAAAACAGTGTCTTGACACATTTAACCTCTTAACATCCACCAGTGCCCCAGGGACTGATTTTAGTATTAGGTGTAGGATTGCATTTGAACTACTGTATGCGTGAGTTGATGTAGTTTATGTTGTGTTTTATTCACATTTAGCTAAACCGACAAACTAAATCCTTGCAAATGAAAGACCCAACCCCAACTCACCCTTTGGTGCTGCCTTTCTGTTTTGCACATCACTGTGTAGGTTTTGGTAGCCCATATTTAGATCTCAGGATGGTTGTCTAACTCTCCAAATGATGCATGCTCAAATTTTATGGCATAGTTTATAAATGAATGCATTCATGGCTCATGGTCTTTGGAAAGAAGCTGATTAATCTCAAGATATCATCATAAATAATCAGGCTAAAATTTTAAATCCATCAGGATATCTTAGTTTAATATTGATATAAAGGGAATTTGGAATTAGATCATAATAAAAAAGCATTTCAGTGGAACTGCATAATCAATGATTTATGAATGACAGCATAGTTATCGTCTGTGTATGAAGCTTGAATAATAATCCAGAAGCAGATTACCTATACTTTAACACTTATCTGATATCAGTGACTGGCAGAAATTTCTCTGGACAAAACAATGTGTAAACATACTTTCAACAAATCAGCCTGGTTCTGTTCTACAAATGTGACAATACTTGTCACAATAACAGTTGGCACCAATCAACAGAACTATAACAGAACTGTTGCACTGTTCCAATGAGCCATGTCCCATTTGCTAAGCAAAATGTCAATCCTTATTTCTTGGTGGGGTAAAACTAAGGCTAAGGTTAAAGGGGAAATGGGGTTGGGGCCAACACATGCATATGGCCCCAGTTTCTACCCAAAAAAGTGTGTAATTAATGATGGTAATGAAATGAAAGTTTAACTGCATTTTCTTTACTAATTAATTTTGACTTCAATGTCACACAGTGTACTAATTGAAATATAGGAAGATTAATATATAAATAAGTCATGATTAAATAAGTCGGTATACATCATAAATTAACTAAATCAGGGATGCAGAAATGCATTACTTCTCAAAACTGCTGAATATTTTTTGCTTTTCAAAATAATGTCAGCTCATTTTGTAATTTCCATGCTACCTAAATGGTTAACATGTTAGCTAATGATAGCTGATTGACTGACTGGAAAAAAATGTATTTGATAAAAAATAGGTCTTATACTGTGTAACTATTAAAACAAAGGCAACATATGTTACCACCCATGTGTTATAACCCTAACTTCAAGTTCCATAGACATTGGCTCAGGGTTCCATGAAAAGAGTGGATGTTAAAAGGTTATACCAATATGTTTAAGCGGTTTGCTTCTACGCTGAAATTACGTCGATTTTTAGTGTGTGTGGTTTTTAAATGTCGGCCCTGAAATAGTTCACAGTAGGGAACACATATCACTGAATCCAGTTAGCAAAGTGGATGGAATATTGGCAAAAATTTTCATTTATAACATCCTTCAGCAAAGGCTTGATAGGTTACTCCTTGCGGCACTCAGAAGAAAGAGAGGCCGCAGTGTGCATGAGGGGGGTTCTAGGTTGGGTTGAGGGAGTGCAGGGGAGAGGGTGCAAGGGGGGAGCTGAGGACCAGGCAAACAGGAGAATATGTCAAAGATGCAGAAGGAGAAGATTCCACCTAAACTGTAGGATCCTAAAGGCTCGACTGGCGACAGGATGCAAGGTCAAAATGTGCTGTTAAAACCCTTTGCATGGAAGTTTTCAAAAAGAATAGTTGTCATGTCAAAATGAGTAAACTGTGTATTTTATACCAGTTTTTTTTTCTAATGAGGTGCCATTCATATGACCCTGTGCCTCTGTCGCCCCCCCATGGAGCTGGTCAGAGAGCACAGTGTTTAGACTCTGCAAAATGCACTGACATGCTGTTACTACTTGAACAAAATGACTCAAATGTCTCACAAAGAAAATAAAGAAATACCACAGTCATTCCTAAAACTGCACATCATTCACTTTATGATATCGACTTTGAAAACATGCAATCATTTCTACTGTGTGCATGCATTCTCTAAAGCAGTAATAGATGGGTGTGGTTAAACATGACAGTCCGTTCAACTCTATACATTAGTGAACAAATAGGAATATCACATCTTAAACAGTGATAACAACCTCAACAAACAATATTTAATCACCATGAGTGACTCTGACAATGACAGACACCCAATCAAAGCCAAAACCCAATCTCACAGAAGTTATGCGTTTATGCAACCAAACTATAAACCCAATCACATGTTGTAACTAATAACTGTAATGAGTGCCTTTTACGTGGGGAGGTGGACATCACATTCATAAAATCCAGGACCAGGAGATGGAATTTGTATCCCAGCTCCTGTAGGTGTTTAGTTTCAGCCAATAGATGTGCTTAGGATTACTTTCAAAGAGTTTTCTGCACATGTGTTAAACTTTGCCCTCTTCACATCATCCATCTCAAGCCTCAGTCTAGTCGAGTCAGTCTAACAACACTTTGTCTTGGTAAAGGTACAAAGGCTGAACACCTGACATCCGGTGGTTTTGTCGGAGTAGGTAACAAGCACCGGATGGAAACAATAATATGGATGATCAATAGTAGGGGTGTAACGGTGCACTCGATTGTACCAAACCGATTCAGTACAGGGCCTTCGGTTCAGTTTGGATGTGTACCGAATGAATAAATGTAGCTTATGTGATGAACACAAACACTTGGTAAACAGAGTGTAGGGTTCTGCAGCGGCAGATTCTCAGTGTGAGGCACAGAAGCCAGGTCGGATGTTCGAAGTATGTGAACTTTCATTTTCTGTTTGTTGTATCTTTGTGGCACAAGAGTCCACGGGTTCCTTTGTAGTAAAAATAATTTTTTTTTAACTCAAGTTGGCAAAATCCAGTGGAGTTGTTCCTCTATTCCTTCACCGTGTGTCTGTTATGGTGTGAGGTCACGTTCACCTCAGGGAATACTGAGGTGTTCAAGAACACTCAGTAAATTGCAGTGTTTGCCATAAATGAACAGCGAACATTCAAAAATACATAACATGTAGGGTGTCTGTTAATGCTCAAATGACTGAACAATGTTTTGTAGAAATGTCCTGTGTCCCACAGGTAGTTATGGAACTCCCCCGTTCATTGGTCTCCCTCTTTGTACCGAAAATGTAACGAAAATGAACCAAAGACCCCTGTACTGAAAATTTACCAAACCAAAATTTTTCTGTACCGTTACACCCCTAATCAATAGCCTCCAGTTGTATGTGTGAAGGACATATACACTGATCAGTGAAGTGGTAAGCATGTTGACAATTACGTTACAATATCAATGGTTAATGGGTGGTTAACAGTGATCTGGGTACCTACTACAAGTGTCCTAAGAAAGGACAAATAGATCTCAAACTAATCAAGTATCTATGGGAACATATTCTTATTACCACTGCCTCCTACTTTGTAGGAGCCCTGAAAGGGTCCCGTGGTATCTGGATCCAACATGTGACCACCACATTCTTTAAGTTGGATGTGAGTCCTTCATGGGTTTGGGTTAGACTTGTTTGTCCAAAACCTCTAACAGATGCTTGACTGCACTTAGATCTGTCTGTCCATCCTTAGATGACTTTGATAAGTACAGGTACTACGACAGACCCAGACCATCCATCTGGACCGGTAGTTCATCAAAGTCACTCAGATTACCCATAAATAAATGGATCAACTGTCACATCACCTTCTGGTTTCAGAACTATTATTCTGAAGCCAGTAGTTCATGAGTTGGCCATTGGGATATTGGCTTTTTGGAGCCAGAAGTGAACTTATTTGGCCAAAAAGGGTGGAGCTGCAGGAGCGTAAGGGTTCAGAGCCATCTGTGAGTGGTCATGAATGAGCTAATACTTGCTGACTGGCTCAGTAAAAGGGTCAATTTCACTCTTTATCCTTTTACAGCATTGTTAGTTTCATCTATTAAGTAAAAATACAGCTGTCTCTGAGGAAAATGGGATCTTTCATAAAGAGAAACTTTGAGAGTCCAACCTGTAATATAGACAAAGCACAAAATGGCAGCCATCAAACCCTGGCCATGTGACCAAACATGGCAGCAGTCAACAGTACAACATACTGCATCACATAAGGCATGGTTTCATTTTGGAACAGAGGTTCTTACTCTTTGCTTCCATCTGGCTGATTCAGCATGTTGGGTTGAGTTGAATTAAAAAGTGTCTGACATCAGAAATCTGATGTCAGTGGGTCTCGGCACTAAATGCAACTATTTTTACTTCATTAACAAGCAACATGGTAAAGTGTAAAAAAATGATATTGCTGTAAAAAGGCTGATAGAGCTCCTCATATCCGATGTGTGATCACATTTCAGTAGAAAGTCTGTGTGTTTTAAAAGAAGTGGTGACTATTGTCTCAACTTACACAATAACTGCACTAACATTGCAATCGAAGTAATAACTGAAAACTCAAAAGAGGCAACATGGAGACACAACGTGGTGGAACAAATCCAGATGCTGCTTTAGCTTTAAATATTATTACACATTATTATATTAACTCCAGCCTCTTCTTTCTATTCATTTTTTGTTTATCTTGTTGAAACAGGTTCAAGGTGTATGCTGCTGAATGGAAGTGTGACACCTAGAGGTAAAACTGAGTATGTAATTCACTCCACTGGAGAAACTTTGTGTATTTGGAGTTAAGCTTTAACTGTACAACATAGACTGACTTTCTGTGAGACAGGGTTGACATGAGAATTTACACTGTCAATCTGAAAAAAAAAAAAAAAAACGAAAATGACAATGTGAATATAGACAGAACATTATGTTTGTTTTACAGTAACACAATGGAATAGCCCATTTAGAACAAATTAACTATAATCAGACAGAGAGACTTGGACGGTTTTCTTTAAATGGTTTCAATATATGTGTAGAGTATGTATGATATCTGAATGATTATTGGTTGGATGATAGATATGGGCACTGCTCTAGATCCCTCAAAAACCAGATCAGGAAACGAAAGCTACGATATCATGCACTGAATTAGAGCAAAAACATGCACTTATGGCCATTAACATGCCAGCGTTTGTGTAATCAGCATCCATCAGTTACACAACACAGCACTGAATTATTTGGTTTTTAAGGGTTAAAATCCCTATAGGGTCAATAATGCAGATAAAGATTCTTCTATGACAGGTTCATTTTAAGTTGCTTGTTTGTTGAGCTTTTTGCATGATTAGATTCTAAGGTTTTCACAGCAAAGTTCAAGCTTCTTTCATGTTGTTTTCCTCGGCTTTTCCCTTGGTGTGAGAACTGTTTTATCTTCAAATCTATCTTTTCAGCATCTGACAAAATGTAAAAGAGAGGCCATCTCTGAAAGACAACAAAGACTAAAGAAGCATGAGAGCGTTTGACTCAACACATGACAACACAACGCTACATAAGAACTGGTGTTTTGTACTGAGGTTAAAGCACTGCGCACATGACAGCTTCGTGTGAAGGAAACTTTCAAAATCATCATAAAAGTCATTTCTCTGTAGGTTTTCTGTTCCTTGGCTCCAAATTTAAGTCAAAAAAGTCTAATTTAATTTAAGTCTTTTGCCCCGGTTTAATACTGGATCCTCTGATGTAGATACAAGATTAAATATCTGAGACAAACACTGCCATGAGGAGATTTATATATTAAAAAATTAACTTTTATTGAGTTCAATCTTTTAACCAAGTTCAGTCCTGATCATTATTTATTCATATTTTTAAAAAAAACTTCTCTAATAGAGAGGCCTGGTCTCATATCGCTGATGCGCAGCAGTGACACTGATTCTACAATATTCTATACTTACCTCATGGACACAAATGTCCCCTTAATAAAACTACATCAGCCATATTACATGTTCATATTATTATGCAATTTTGTGGAGTTAAATAAAACTTTAAATACACAAGTGCTGATAATACCTAATAAATACAGATCCATGTTCATATTGTTCTAATCAGTGTTTCCAGTGCAGTCTTCATCATTTCAATATACCCGATATGTTGACATAATGCAGTGATAAATGTAGTGTCTACGTATATATTACTCCAAAAAAGAAATATCGTTTTTTCGGACTATAAGTCGCACTGAAGTATAAGTCGTACCTGTCAGTGGATTATGCAGAAGAAAAAACATATGTAAGTTGTGCCAGAGTATAAGTCGCAGGACCAGCCAAACTATGAAAAAAGGTGCGACTTACAGTCCAAAAAACACGGTAGTTGAAGCAGTGAGGAGAGTCAATAATAACTTACAATAACTGACCACAGCGCAACTAATGTCGCATTTCCACCACGGGTACCAGCTCGACTCGACTTGACTCAGCCCTTTTGTGTTTCCATTACATAAAAGACCCTGGAATCTTGTACCTGGTACTACTTTTTTGGTATGTAATTGGCTGAGATACCAAAATGGGTGAAGAAATACTAAAATGTCATGTATAAACGCTGCCGACCACTGATTGATTAGAGAATTGTCTCTGCATCGTTGCTTCAGTAATGCATTACCCGCCATTTGAAAAAACACTGATTTAGAAGTTTGGAGTAAATATAGCGGTAAGTTAAATACATCCATGATCACAGCCCACGTAACGACACCATGGTCAGTCGAGAAGGTTCAGACATTTCTGCCCTTGGTGGCCGATGAAAAAATTCAGTGTTAGCTTGACGGGGGAGCAACACGCAACAAGCAAGTTTATCACCAACTCTGAGCAGACGAGAAAACATGGACCTTCACGCAAAGGACCTTTACGCAATGCCGGGAGAAGCTAAAGAAATTAAAAAGTAATTATCGTTCCATCAAGGACCACAGTGGCAGCACTGGGTCGAATAGATGGAAGTGGTCCAATATGATGGACCTCATATACGGCCTCAGATCGGCAAACAATGGGAGGGAGAGTTGTGTCCATTACACCACTGTCTTATTAAATTCCCTGATGGAGGATGCTAAGTTTATTTTCAGTAACATAGCATTATAACCATGGCAGTAATAAAAAAAAAAAGAGAAAAATTCATGTGTGTGTCTGTGTGTGTGTAGGACTTGTATGAATAAAGAGCTTATATTACTTGTAAAATGAGCATAAAATAACGTATGTACTACTAACCCAGCACGGGTCGCCAATTAAAATCCTATATTCATATTTAACAGAGGAACGACAATACCTGAAATTCTCAGCTGTAAGAATAGGCTAAATATCATGGCAGTTACACGCAGCGTCACTATGACAACCAGGTACTCTAAAATTGGTAGTATCCTGTTATTGAAACGGTCTCCAGAAATAGTACCTGGTACCAGAATCGAGTTGATGTGAGTTGAGCTGAGACCACATAGTGGAAATGCAGCATAACAATGTTAAGTTAAACTCCATCGGGTTATTTCAGCTGCTTGATAAACGTTAACACATTCTGTTATGTTAAGGTAGAACAGCGATGCCAACGTCTTTTAAAGGCTTTCTGACAGATCAACTTTAATCCAATATTGAATTAATATTAACCTCAGCTAAATTACATTTATACGAACAGGCCTGGTGTTGCAATAATTTCATGATGTATTCGAAAGATAGAATCAGTTATTGTAACGACTGACACAAAACGTCTATTTTATTCAATAAAAGGGAAGCTCTGAAAGCCTGAGCCAGTAGAAATTTGAACTGTCAAAGCCTCTACGACCTCTAGAGACCCTCAAGTTGGACATTTTAACATGAAGATGGGAATTGGGGAATTTGAACATGAATGGGAATTGACTGGCTTTTAGAGGCTCCCTCAAGAGGTCAGCTGAAGTACTGCAAGTCTTAATGCTTTGGTTTAATTTTTTACATGTTAAAAAAATTACCTTGAGTTACAGTGGTTATGAGGATTATGAGGGATATTCTAAAAGAAAACCCAAGTAGAGAATCTAACTTATGGGGAGAAATGTTTTGTGTGGTTTTTTTTTTTACGGTTATTGCATTATGTTACATGGTACAGCACTTTTTTTTTAACAGTATTCTTGCAAAATATAAGCGAGCAGAGATGAGTTCCTACTGATTACACATCACATAAGAATGGGAGGACAAACAGGGAAGAACATGCAGAGTCCAGGCAGTGCAGACAGTACCAGGAAAGACACGAGTTACAGACGGAAATGGGACAAGGCTGAGGAAACTCACTCATATTCTCCTCTTCATCCACATCCATGATGACGGGTCGGTTCTGACCTGAGATCAGCTTCAGCCTCACCCCTCCTGCGCCTGTGGAACATAAGAATACAATGATATGGACGTAAAACACTTCCACGGCTACAGCGTTGGGACATCTCTACGCTCATACACCGGCTCACACGCCCTTCATGCATACAAATGTCAGGCTGGGTAAGTGTCCTGTAATGTAGGCACATAAATATTCAGAAACTCACACATATCAAGGTGAAAGTGGAAGCAGGAGCTGACAGGCCTTAATAGCAGGAGCCGTCTATTGTTACTTCAATATCGCTGTGATTAGAGCTCATTTCCACTGTCTGGTGACATGGTGAAGACACTCCACATGGACATACACATACATACACACCTGTACCACAGTGGAAGCCACAACTGGATGTCTATTAAAATGTACCTTTCACACTAACAGGGATTTGAATTATTGCTTGCATTCAGAGCTAGTTTGTTTGTGCTGCTAATTATGCTGACCATGAAAAACCAGTTGTTGAGCTGTGTCTGGTTTCTGCACTTGTCATTAGTTGTGTGATGTGAAGTAAACATCCTGCTTTAATGTGACTTTTTTGATGAAAAGAAGCTGTGTCTGATAGGACTGCACGATATTGGAAAAGAACTTGCATTGCAATTTTTTAAAACCCTGCGATTTTCTTCTTTGTTTTCGTTCATTTACTTCTTCCTTTTCGCTCATTTTCTTCTTTGTTTTTGCTCATTTTCTTTGTTTTCAGGGATTTTCTTTGTTTTTGGCAATTTTCCTCTTCATTTTCAGTCATTTTCTTCCTCATTTTCGGTGATTTTCTCTTGTTGGTTGCTCATGTTTCAATATTGTTACCAGCGACTCACTCCATGTGCATGGGCAGGGTCTGTTTCAGCAAACTGAATGATTGTGATTGTTGGATGGCTGTGTGCAGTGTGTGCCAGGTACCCTTGAAATTAGACAAAAACAAGTTGAGTTCATTTACCTCCTACATTGCAGGACCTGCGATGTGACTATTGCGCATGTGTATATCGCAATGATGATGCTCAAATGATATATTGTGCAGCTCGAGTGTCTGACCTGGGCATAAATCAGCCAAACCTTTGGTAGTAAAATTTGGAAACCCAAACCTCTCACAGTTTATCTGCAACAAACGGACTTTGTGTCTTAAAAGGTGTTTGTAAAAGTAGCTAAATACAGCTACACTAAGCCACCTGGAACACCAAACATAAAGACTAATTTAGTCATGAATCTGCATTTACCTTCTCGTTGTGTTGCTTTTTTATACAAAGACTCAATTACGTAAAAGTATTAGCAACAAGCAAGAGTCCAGATCTGAATCGCAGAATCCAGACCTGAACCACAGAGCCCAGACCTGATTCATAGTGGTTTGACTCTTTAACATAATTACAAGATGTTGGCAAAATATTTACGCAACTATAGATGGAAAACCTGTTGTGACATTTATTTTGAGGCTATATAAACACTGTGTAACATAAATGATGACGCAGTGAATGCTACAGGTGGTTCAAAGATGTACTGCATGTACAACTTTTTTTTTGGCTGGTCAGTGTATTTAACTCACAAGATAAGATAAGATAAGATAAGATAAGATAAGATAAGATAAGATAAGATAAGATAAGATAAGATAAGATAAGA
>JAPTGZ010000015.1:2422474-2436098 GCA_029814645.1 Fowleria isostigma | reverse complement strand
AAAGGATAGTTTGTAGATGGAAACATTTTCATGGTATAATTTTACTTTTTTTTGCTGTAAAACATAGAGGGAAGTTTAGAGTTGTCATTATTTATGCATTATTATGGTATTATTTTTTTGGTTTGGCTTGCTTCAGATCAAATTTGGATGAATGTGGCCCCTGAACTAAATGAGTTTGAGACCCCTGCTCATAGGTCTGAATCAGTCTGACCTGGAACAACAGGACAAAAAAAGAACCGGCAAAGAACCACAACTTCTGATAATAACTTTATCACGGTCACTCTCAAGTCCACTAAGTGAACCTGGGAATCCCTACACATGCACTGAAATCCTAATCAGACCAGTCAGTTAAGATGTCAAAGGTTTACACATGGCTTTAATGGATGGGTGTGCAGAAATATTAGGTATAAATATGCTTTAGATGTGTTTAAAACCGAACCGGACATTACAGAAAGAGCAGTAAAAATACCTGGAAATCCCTTCAAAATCACTGAAATCATAATCAGACTGACCAGTAAAATGAATATAAAGATAGATCCGCAACACCTGGAGGGTTCAAACTCAAACTATGTCAACTATTAGGGTCCACAAATGCACTAATAAATGAACCAAAGGATAAGAAAAGTGGGTTTAGCAAATGAAAACACATTAAAATATAGAAAACAAAGTTAAATGTTGAAATGGATCTAAGAATGAAGTGAAAATATAGAGAATTAACTGAAATGTAGAGAAAGCCATCCCATCAGTTTTCAAAGACCTTTCCTTTAGTGACTCCTGTCAAATACACATTCACCTACACACTCAGGTTTTGAGGTTCTCCATCCACTCGATCTCAGCCACAGCAGAAGGAATCCACCCTCTCACCTCTATGTTTAAAGCTCCTCTAATGTAGTCATACTCCAGCAAAACAGGCTGGAGGATGGGCTAAGCACCAACATCATCCATACTCCATGGAAACCAGAGGTAAACACTCACTTGGAGAGGCTTTAGTTTACTTTAAACCATGAAGATTCCAATGGACTTAGTTTGACACATAGTAGAGCCAGTGCCAGAAAGATTAGATATCTGCTCGGCTGCCATTTGACTAATTTATTAGGCTTAAGACCATCACATGGAAATATTTAAGAGCCAATAAAGTAAACTGTAATTCCAAACATATTTGATATGTGTGTGTGCTGCTGCTCTGACACAGACAGTATGGCCTCTACACGTTATTTTTCACTCCAATAGAGGGCTGTTTTCTCATGGCAACTGGTTTATTTTTGAATATGCTTCACTATAAATATGTTACGTGAAGATATAAAGGGTTATATGAATTGTTTATGAATATGTATGGCATCACCAGTTTAATATGATAAATGAAAAAGAGACAAAATGAAACCTCACCTTTCCGACTTCTTCTATTGTATTATTCTGCTCGTTTTTAATCCACTTGCTGTAATGGTCCTTACATCTCATCTATTTTAGATTAATTGTCACAAGATAATGTTTTAGTGAGGATGAACACTCTGAACTAAAGATTCGGTTCCATTTGAGCCATTTTTGGACTGATGCAGGCTAGACTGTGTTTCAACTTCATTACAGAATGTTCCCTTTCATATCAAGTCCAACACATAGTTTATCCTTTATTAGCTTAACCCTGACCCTAAGCAAAACCTCTGTGAACGTCTGTTCCAAGAAAAAGGCGGATACTTGAAGTTTAACATGTTCTCAGTGGTGAAGATGGAACTAATAACTCTGGTCCATCCTCATGGAAAATCATGATCATGATTGTAGAATAATGTGTAAAAGGAACACCTCTCAGTCGCGACCAAAGTGTGACATTTAGATGACAGCTGACCCTCAGCATGGGAGAGACAGCTGGCGCATATGGAGGCACTGGCATGATTACATGGCTACGTGCCATTATTACCTGAAGGAAGTGAAAAAGGCCACGGCCCTCCATGCCAGTGCCTCCAATCCCTGCGTCCACTGTATCTCCTGTGTCAGGGGGTTTAAAATTGCATCACTCCCCATTGATTCCAGAACGTACATTATATTGCCAAAAGTATTCGCTCACCTGCCTTGACTCACATATGGTCGGTTCACCCTTTGTAGGTATAACAGCTTCAACTCTTCTGGGAAGAGTGTGTTCATGGGAATATTTGACCATTCCTCCAGTCTCTGCTCTAATCCATCCCAAAAGTGTTCTATGGGGTTGAGATCAGGAGTTTTATGCAGGCCATACGAGTCTAGGTAGGTGAGGGAATACATTTGGCAATACAGTGTAGGTCCCCTGTGTAAAAGCTCTGTAACACCTTTGACTTGACTGTGTAAATCAAGCAATGGTGGAGAAAAGGTGGGATCACCATCTTGCCTTTTTTCTACGATCTCTGTGTAAAAGTGGCTAATGAGTCTTATTTTATATGATTATACGTTGACAGAAACATAACATTGCTTCAATTAGATTCCCCAACCTTTACACATTTTTTCTTCAAGTACATTACTTCTGATTAAATTTAAAAAACAGCAACTGCACACACAAAGCTGTACATAAGATCTTTACTGAATTAACAAATAGGCGGAGCTTACCAACACCCTGCCCAGTCACAACACGTTGCTCTTCCTTCCTGTTCACTGATACCCTGCCTCCCCAGGGATTAATTTTGAGTCTTTCAAAATTCTAAAAACTTTTTAAAATTTGTAAAAAATAAAATAAATTAATTAATTAAAATTGAGAGAAAGGCACATGTAAAGAACATGTGTGTGAAATTGGGTGAATAATGTCAGAGAAATTGGTTAGACAAGTTGTCTAAGTGGGTATAATGATTCACTGTGATAAACTAATGGCACACACTAACACTTGACGTACCAGGGCCAAACTTCTATTCTCTTGCCTTCCATTTCCATTTCCATTTTTAACATGTTGGCTGGGTGGAAGAGTAGAAAAGAGGAAAAACTTGAGAGATGTTGTGATGGTATAAACACTGAGGTCGAGAAAAGAAGGGACGAAGCAGATCGAACAAGACTGAGAGACTGAAATGAAGAATCGAAGATGAGGGGGAGGGGAAGATGAAGGGAAAAAGAGAGAGTGGCCAAGGAAAGGGAAAGAAAGTGGACAGAGACAAATGGCCATGGGAAATGGCCAGTGCAGAGGCTGAATAGAACACTGCCCCCCCCCCCTCAGCGGCGCTAACACAGACAGATAGGCCCCCCCAGGCAGCGCTACCACTCCAATCCATTCTGCTCCGGCCTCATTCTCCCTTTATCCTCACAAGTCACACTTTAAGCCTTTATTACCCATCACCTATTAACCTATCTGCCTTCACACAAAGATAGTAAGACAATGTTCCTGTAACAGGCGCTGGAAGCCCTATTAGCAGTTCAATGACACTCAGTTAATTGAGCCCCTAAACTTGTTCAAATCATGCTGCTACGTTAATAGCCTTTTTATAAAGTTAAATAAAATAAGTTTTGTATTCATTGGAAGTGATGTCATAGAAGGATTTTTTTCTTATACTTCTTTTTAATTTATCAACATTTGAGAGATTTTACATTTCATATATACGGAAAACAGTCATGTACATGTCCACAGGTGGAGACTTAAGTCTTAGCTCTTTCCCCCTTGGACACCTACTAGGAACAACCCATATATTTATGTGTTATTAGGGTAACCCATGGAATACTGTTTTTCCGGAGTGTTGTTTCTTTTTTCCAGTGGCTACAATCGTCACCACTTTAGCAAACTTAAAAAAAACAACAATGAAAATGTATTATTATTATTATTTAAAATTATTTTTTAAATCAATAAAACAAAATATAAAACAAATAATCTTTATAAAATAAAAAACAAATAAATATAATTTGCAATTATTTTAAATAAACAAAACAAGCATAAAACAAAATAAAAAATTAACCTTTAAATAAAAGAAATAAAGAATTTATTATTATTATAACTTCTAATTCCTTTTTTTTTTTTTTTTAATAAAACAAAATTTTTAAAAGAACATGATTATTTAATCCTATTGGTTGACCTAGTATGTGCTGTCGTCACCTCCACCTATCACAGCATCTGTTATATTTGTAAAAACAGAACTTGTTCTAATGGTCGTCAAATGTCGTTTTTATGGGGGAAAGACTAAATCCACAATTATAAAGACTTGAGACTCTCTTGATTAACATTGATAAAAGCCTCAATGCAACCAATACCTCACTCACGATGATGCAGATATTTTCCTAAAGAGACATTTTTTTTCTTCTGTTTTTAGAAAAAAAATTCTGTCTGTACAGCCTTCATTTACAAAATGTCTGTCACCACAACAACACAAACACAACTGTGACCAAGACCTTGGACGCCATGGATAATTTCGTCCAACCTGTGGATACCATGGATGATACTGTCTGTAGTTATCATCGTCTAATCTGTGGACACCATGGATAATATTGTCCATAGCTGTTGTCCAACATGTGGACATCGTGGATAAGACTACTGGACTCAAAGTGTCATGAAGGTGTAGTTCAGTTGTCGTGTTTCCTTAAGTGTTGGTTGTGGTTGTGTATTCTGTGTGTCCTTAACATGACCTAGATTTATCCATTACACTGATCCTTTACGTCCATACCATCCTGTATCCGTGGTGACCTCCATCTACTGCAGGTCATACAATGACTTATACACCTGGAATTGATGTTTCAGGTGCAGCTTCATTACACAAAGACATAACAGACATGAACAGAATGAACAGACGACATCGTTTGTTAGTCTGAAAAATCTGAACACACAGACTCACACAAACTGGAGTTTAAAAAAATCTTTGGATTGTTGAGGGGTTTTTTACTATCTCAGTTTTTGTGAGGTAAAATGCTGTTTCATATGGATGAGAAACACCGTTACAATGGGGTGAACAGCATATAATTATATCATTACAAAAAATAAAAAACAGTCAGGATAAAACCCAAACAGTATTGTACTCATTTATTTCCTGGCACATTAAGACTATTTGTCCATTCCAGTTGTAAAACATTTTTTATTATTAGTGCGGTCGGGGCTTTAGACTGTTCACCAGATTCAACTCGACGATGACTTGTGGCCAATGACTTGACAGGTTTATAGCAGTGACTCATTTTGAAATGATGGACTTGCTTGAGACTTGAAGGTTGAAATTCTAGACTTACTTAGTGCTTGTGCATGTGTGACTTTCTCCCATCCCAGTCTCCATTTATATCCACCGACTGAGCAAGAAACAAATATTAACTAACACAGTACAGATAAAATAAAAGCCTATAACAGAAAGTGGTGTCTTTGTCTTGAAACCAGTGTTACTTGTGTTTGTTTTATGCATTTATCGCATATGTTGATTGTGTTGTATGATTGTGCTGCTGTTTTTATTGGGCCCGTATTGGTGCTTCCTCCGCAAGTGAAGTTCCTAACGAATAAATAAAGTGATTTTGAATTTGAATTTGTACAGTATTTGCTTAGGCTCAAAAGTGAGACAACTTTAAGTAAAAACACAGTGAATATCCAAAAGTCTGCATTTACTAATTTCTGTGTGCTAACGAATTGATAGGGTGCTACCTTGGAGCAAATGAGGTGTTTTTTATAGATTACAATAACACTATATTGTGAAAACAGATCTCAGATGTCTTACCTATTAACTTATTCTATTAACTGGTATCAAAAAGCATAGAAATAAAGAATTTAAACCTTGGTGTATGTACAGTAGCTCTTCTGCTAAACCCCTCCAAAAAAAGGTTTCACTTTTGAAGACAAAGAAAAAGTGATTAAATGGAAAAGATAAAACTGTTCAGGGTTCTGAACCACTTTCAACCCACAGCAGTTGAAAAGTAGCTGAGCTGCAATAGAACAAACAATTAGCTTTCACTTCTTGTCAATGAAAGTTCTTTGCAGTTATTACAGAACGCTGATATTTTGCTCTATCTTTCACTGGTACAATACCAGAGAGAGTGACATGCCGGGTTCTAAACCTTGGCAGTCGTTAAAAAGGAACCAAATGGGATAAGAACTAAAGACTTAGTGACATTCTGGTAAGAACTACAGTATTTATAACTGGAGGCTGTTACTTAATGAATGAAGACGTGATATGTGTAGTGCACAGGGATAAGCTTATTTTGTGCTCTTTACGGTCAACTCAATCCAAAAGTTATTCAGTAGGGAAGACCAACAGACAATAGAGACGGAGGGATTCAACCGCGATGTACGGATCATTGGTAACTGTTTGATAAGTGAGTGCTAGCGTCGCCATTCTCCAATCCTATTACTTTTCCCAATAAAGTTTTGGCAGTCGACTGATTACCTCTGGAAAGTGAGAGAGAGGAAGAATTTTAATAGAAATAGGATTTTTTTCCTCTGCTCTCCTTTCCCTTCCCCCCTCGGCTGCCTGGCCAGGTGATGCTTCCAGGTAATGCACTGTAATGGAGTACATGTGTGGCCTAATGCACAGAGGGTCGTGGCTGAAACAGAGTAGCTGTCGTGTTGCCTGATTGAAACTGATGGGCCGAGGTAACGGGGGCCACAGCGAACGTCCACCCAACATGGTCCTTCCTGTCTCATCAAACACACACATCTACCTCACAGTCCATTATTCAATTTGGCCTTTCTAATGACCAGTGAATTAGGCTGCCAGGAGCCATTTGCCTTCTGAGCCCTGCTGCAGGACGTACAGGCTTTCTTCATTCTCTGGCTATTAACATTCAGCCATTCACTGACCCAGACACCCAATGAGGCGTTTCAATCAGTTTTGCACTCAACTTATTTGAAAGGGCTTCAGTGTAAAGCAAGGTATCCGAGACATTGAACACTTAATATAAATGGGGTACATGTCACTGGTTTTTAAAGTATTGTGGATTCATTAAAATGGGGAAAAAAAATCCAAATACATATTTGCTCTTTTGACAGACAATCAAACACCAACTTAACACAATGGGCTGCATACGCCAACCACGGTCATCACTACATTGACTTTTTGGAATCAGAAGTACTATCATATTTGAATAAAACCGTGAATTTTGTAAGATGATGGGTGAAATTGACAATGCTATTTATGCTAATTTAATGACATGGTATGATGGTATAGCATAAACAAAACTTCATGAACACTTGTGTAGCGAAAGCCTGTAAAGGTCTTGTTGGTGTCACTTCTTAACCATAACTACAGTGTAGGTGTGTGTGAAAAAGAAATGTATTCAGAATACAGAATCTCTGAAATTCTTTGGTAGAGGCTTCCAATCTGGACTGACTGTCAGTAAAATCTGTCCAAAACTAATTAAAAAGTCATTATATTCTCAAACTACATTACCTCAGAGATTTTGTGCTAATTTTTTTTTTCCTTTCATAGGTTTTTCTTTACTGAGTATGTAATGTGTCCAAGTCTTCCCATGAGGTACCCGATTACCCTTTCCATGTTAGCCTTGTAAGACTTTGGCTGGTACTTCTCCCTGTAGACAGTAAGCTGTCATCAACAACAGCAGCTGCTACACTGCACTGATCTGACTGTCCAAGTGCTGCTGCAAACCACTGAACATCCACCAAACTCACAACAGACAACATCATGTAAATGCACATACTGCCCATCATTAAAAAAGCAGCAATAAAACATACAGCTCAAGGCATTTACATTTTTTAGATTGCAGTGTGGTCATTACCAACCAAGCCATACTGCTCTCTTCAAAGCCACAAAACGCTATCGTTGAAAACAGTCGTAGAACTAAAAAGCAGTAATAACACAGGCTGTTGGTCTATCTGTTAATAACATGAGCAAGAAGAAAGTCCAAGAGGCTGTCAAGAGGCACTACTGCATCAATCTGTTAGTGTTTCACTTAGTTTGGATCTGACCTAATGTGTTAAAAACACCAAAGTCACACTTCAACACAAATAACTTGACAGGCAGTGTTTGGCCAACAACCCTGTTCTGGAAGTTAAAATGACTGATGTTGTGGAGGGAGTCCTACTACATCCTGTGGAGACCCTTCAGGACTTCAGTTCCTGGTTGAAAAAGGCTGAAACTGACCCGATCAGAGTTTAGGCAGTTTCTCAAACCAACACCACAATTTTCTGATAAAATATTACCCTTCACTGTCGATTGTGTGACGGATTGTTTTTATCTTAACCCTTTCATGCATGAATTACAAGAAACTAAGTCAAGATTTTTTTCTTGACTGTTTATTCTTTAAAAAAAAAAAAAACCCATAACATCAAGTTCCTTTTGTTTTTTTTTGATAAAGTTCCGAAAATGTCCACTCAACTACGCCATGCATTTATTGTTTAAAGCAAAGAAACCTGTATTTAAAACCCAATATCAGAAAGTGATATTAAAAAAATCAAATAAAATCATTCATAAAGCTGCTAATCTGATGTTTTTTCATATTTTAACATATTCTAATACTAGTTATTATTCTCTTCATGGAGATAATATGCCAAAAACTATACTAGTTTTTTTTTTTTTTTTTTAAACCTGTTAAGTACAATCTAACAATTGATTTACACTCAAACATATTACTGCTGATTGGGTTTGTCAAGAATAGCAAATTTACATTAATGGTCTGAATGTCAGTGTATTATGGGATGGTGCATAAGTATCCACTGTGTTGGCTGATGTGGAACTAAAACAACAAAACCCATGAATATACAAGAGAACAGTTTTGACTAGCTGTTCACTGTCGTGACCAGTATGCTTGAAAAGGTTAATCTCACAAATAATACATCTAATTAACTTTGTAAAAAAGTGTATAAAGCATGAAGGCTGTGTAGGTTCTCATTTGCCCAGGTCATCATGCTTCTAGGTCAGGGGTAGGCAACTCCGGTCCTAGAGAGCCGGTGTCCTGTCTGTTTTAGATATTTCCCTCTTCTAGCACACCTGGTTCAATTAATGATTCAAGATTCAAGTTGACTTTATTGTCATAATACATATTTCAGAGTAACAAAATTATGTTTCAGTTTCAACCGCCCGAGAGAGATGCGGAAGAAACTGCCGATTCACCACGCTAGGGGTGCTCCGGTTAATGATCGGCTCATTATGATGCCCTGCAGAAGCCTCATAACAATGTAATGAAATGAAGTGTGCGGAAGAGGGAAATATCTAAAACATGCAGGACACCAGCTCTCTAGGACCGGAGTCGCCTACCCCTGTTCTAGGTAGTTCTTCTTGGTTCAACTGGTCTATTACCCAAGAGACGACTGAACTGAAGAAGTCTCTTGGATGAAAGAGGAAACGTTGTCAAAAGAACTGAACCAGTCCAGTTGAACGGAGAGCAATATATGGCATGAAGTTAAAATTTGTACATAAATCTTTCTTTATAAATGACAGAAAAGAGTGAGGGGTTCTAATTGAAAACTCAATGTAAAAAATCTCAACAGGATGATGTTCATGGAAGGTTGCATGTTACAACAAGAAACTATAACGCACAACACTGTCCTATCATTCTTTAGATTCCTAAGGTCCAGTATGAGGTTTAATAATAATAAAACTCTTCTACTTTTGCTTTCTTCCATCTTTTCAAGGTTATTGGGTGGCTGCCTCTCCTCTTTTCACTGGGAGCTGTAAAATCTATTTGACAGCTCTGATTTATGACACAGCATCAGCGCTGGGTGCCTGTGGGGATCTGAGTATATGTGGAGTGTGTTTGGGAGTTTGGGGATGTGGGCACTAAGGACCACCACTGCTGTGTTCAATGTTCAGGTACACAGCAGGACCATACCTATGCAACTTCACAAATCTTACAACACAAAAAGCTTCCAAAGAACATGGAAACAAATTATTTTCCAAAAGGACCACTACATAAAAATATATAAGATATTAGTTTCCTGATCAACTCACCCTGTGAAAACAGAAGTTATTTTGCATTAGTCATTTTTATCCAAGAAGTTCAATTAAAAAAGTGATCAATGATCTGTTGATGGTGGCTGACACTGACAATTTAGATTTAAGATTTGCATTTGGAACTGTAGACCATAACATTTTATTGGATTGTTTTAAATATTCTGTTGAAATCTCAGTTTGGTTTTAAAATGGTTTTATTCCTATTTGAAAACCCATCTTTTGGTTTGAGGATTGGTAGAGCATGGTCATCCTCTGCACAGGGGATGTGTGGGGTACCTCAGAGGTCTGTCCTCGACCCACTCCTTTTCTTTATATACCACTCCTTGGTCAGGTCATCTGCAGGCCTGTTATGAGCATGATGAGTCTTTTAATGATAAAATACTAACCATTATAATTACAATCAGGTGATTATGTAATCATTGTGAATGGTCTACTTCTGTAACATTACTTTCTGTCAAAGTCCTCAAATTAATGTGCTTTTTAAAACTCTGCTGACATTTTATCTATTAGCTCCTTAACACTTTTCTATTTCTCCTTAAAAAATAGTTTTCATCATCATCTACAATTTAATTTTGTCTTCCAAACCACTTTGTAAATTTGTTTTGAACCCTGCTTACCTGGGTGTCCCTGCACATCACCTTTATTCTTTGCATTTCAAGGTGTTTCTGACCGTCTCTTCTTTCTACCTTCCTCCTTCCATAAAACCTCTACCATCCATCCTTCTGTCCTCCTCCTCTCCCCGCCTGGATACCTCGAGTGCTCACCGCCAACGCTGTTTGTCACATTCAAGGCCAGGTTAGAACCAGGATTCACTCCCCAAAAAGAGGGATGTTTGCGTAATGTTTAAACCTGCTTGTGTCTGAGGGGTCACAGTGATCTGAAAATAAATGTCCTGAAGGGTGTGAATGCACCCATGAACATTTACGCGAGCCTGCGCCAATGACATTGCCATTGAGAAGTTAAATTTCACACCTCATGCGTTTGCTATTGTCAGGGATGCTGATGGACGGTGGGTGGTGGGGGGGTGTTCTCTGGATGAAAAAGGGGCATGACAGCTGACAGAAGGAGGGAGAAAACACTTATACACTCTAAGAAAATGACCAGTGGAGGTGGGAGGTGAGGAAATGTTAAATGACAGACATTCAGGAGCAGAAGAACAGTCAGGATGATATGAAAAGGGTTTAGAACTTTGAAAGTAAACTTTGACCACAGCACATACAACAGTGGAAATTCAACTATCACTAAAACGTTTCAACACCCACTTAATTTGAGCCACACTGAAAATGAATAAAAGCAATCTACCAAACTTTGTCTGTTTTGTATTGATGAAGGCAGCTGACATAAATCTCTCGTGCTGTGAAGTGTCTTCTTCCTCAGCTAAACACACCTCAGTGCTAGACTCACTACGATGTCTATTCCCTTCCCTTCTGCCAGACCTTTACAGTCATTAGCGCCACGCTAATCAAGGCTAATTACATTGAGAGAGGCAGACACAACTCATTTCTTATTATGACAGAGTGTCGTTGAGTTTGTGGTGCTGAAAATGAGGCTCCAGCTCATAATCAACAGCTTTATCTCGGTGTTAGGTAAATGGATGTTACTGTTTTCATTGTCACTGCCACCATATGTTTTGTCAGTCTATTTGTGCTTGAAAGGGCAGTAAATCTATACTTTTTGTGTCAAGCTTGGGGTATTCTCAAGGGAAATAAAAAAAATGCAGAATGAGGGCAATTTCACAACTTTTTCATCAGGCCCAGACTTTGACGGTGCAGACCTAACAGGCTGATCTGATTGAAACACACAGTTTAGTTCCATATCACAATGACCCATTACTGACACTGTGAAGAAAACTTTATTTAGATAGTTTAGACATCTGGGACAATTACAGGAAGTGAAGTGAGGCTATTGTACAAGTGCAGGAAATGAAAGAAGAAAAACAAATTCAATTTAAAACTGACCGGTACCTTGATACATAATGAAATAGAAAACAATAAATAATGAATTAAGTAATAATATATAACAGTTTAAACCAGAGTAAAAAAAATAGCGTTCCACAGTTAGTTAGTTAGTAAGAACCAAAGAAAGAAGCGTAAATAGAACAAGGAGGACCGGGATGAGGATAAGTAAGGGAGAGGAAGGAGGAAGGCTGGAGGCCAAAGAAGACAGAATGTGAAAACAGAGTGATGTCGCAGGCGTTTTGGGATGCATTGTGACTGTCGATGGGCTGTAAGCGGCAAGCGGTGCAGATCCCCCCCTCTCTGCGCCCATCCCACTCTAACCCCCCCATCAACTTCCAAAAGCTCATTTTGGAGATTTTGCTGGCATGGCAGAAAAGGCCTCTGTTCACCGTTTTCCATATTTCATATACGGCCCATTGGAAAGCATCGCCTACCAGTGCCATGGCTTCAGCATATTTATGAGACGTGCTGACGATCTGATCACTGAAGATACGCTTAAGTTCAACGTTCATGCAGTTATAAAGTATACCAGCCTCCACCCTGTTACTGCTTATTCTGTGTTTAAATCAAATCAAATCAAATTTCATTTATATAGTGCCAAATCATAACAAAAGTTGTCTCATGACACTATATAGAGCCGGTGGAAACCAGACTCTTCTACTACTGCTGATATAAGTGGAGAGGATATACATACAACAAACAACATAGGGGCGGCTGTGGCGCAGTTGATAGAGTGAGTCGTCCAGTGATCAAAGGGTCGGTGGTTCGAAGCCCACCTCAAAACTGTCCACATGTCGAAGTGTCCTTGGGCAAGACACTGAACCCTAAATTACTCCCAGTGAGGTCTGATAGTGCCTGGCATAGTGGCAGCCCACTGGTGTATGAATGGGCGAATGTGAAACTAGTATTGTAAAGCGCTTTGAGTACCAATAATGTGCAGAAAAGCGCTACATAAGTACAGACCATTTACCACCCTGTCGCCCCGTTTGTGAAAAGTGCTATATATAAATAAAGCTTACTTACTTACATTACATCCACTGAAACATGATGACAGTGTCTTTAACACATGACAACAAGTATCAGAGGGGCTGTCCCTGTCTCAGAGGATTAAAGAAGTCATAGAACGCAGTAGGAGTGTGACAAAATATCAATATGGCGAAATATCGCGATATTCAATCTTAGGAACGATTATCGATTCACTCTCGCCACATATCAATTTGTGCTAATATATACTAGCAGTGAAGTTAAACTAAAAGCTGCTCTGGCATTGTTTAAATCCAAAGTGTGGACTCATGTTGGCTTTTATATGATGAATGGGACAAAGCTGGAGAAGGACTTTACAATATGTACAAAGTATGAACTGTCTCACAAAAATACGACACATGACACACTGCAAACATGTCCACTGTCGAGACATGAGACGTTATGTTTTTCTGAAGGAGTTTAAATCACACTAGCTCATGGCCTGTCAGCTGTTCACTAAAAATGCAGAGGCACAGAGATAAGACCAGCTCACATGCTCATATTTCCTACGTCTACAGTCGTTTTTCACCATGGTTACGTAAACACTCTGCTTCCTCATCCCAGCATCTTAAATGTGAGTGATTCCTTTCCTTTTTCCTCCTCTGATACAAAGTGTAATATCTAAGGGTTGTTGATAAAATAAGACTTTTGAGGACATAATCTCAGGCTTTGGGAAACAGAACCAATTGATTATTTTACAAAACACCTGACAAATTAATCAACAATAAAAGACACTTGTTTTGTCTTGTTGTGTCATCTTGATTATTTACATTATTTTATACTTGTTGCTGCAGGAAGCAACACTTTTATTATTAACACTAGTACTTTTGT
>JAPTGZ010000015.1:2358311-2368337 GCA_029814645.1 Fowleria isostigma | reverse complement strand
TCAATTTTGTGAAGTATTGTGTGATTTCCATTTACATCATCTCTATTTTTTCTTAGTTAACTGTGTAGAATATTGCAGTATATCACAATATCTTGATATGGTATATTGTGATACTATCGTATCGTGATCCAAGTATTATGATGTGTATTGTATTGTGAAGTTCTGAATGATAAGAGTTTGATGAAAAAAGTATTGTTCAGGAAGTGTCCTGAAGCCACCGTACTGGTACTGGGAAATGTTTGAATGACACTATTGTGAGTAGGTATATTCATGTATGTTGCTGAATATCTGACAATCATTAAAACCACAATTGATCCTCATCACTAGACACTCATTTTCCCTCTTCTATATCAGTCTTGATACAGACGTACATACCTTTAGCATTAGCATAGCCCATCTTTTTCCATCCCCTTTGTCTCCCACAGAGCTAATTATAACTCATCCATTAATCAGCGACAACTGTAATTACATTAATTCCAATGTGTAATCTGATCAAGGTGAGGAAGATCAAATCAGAGTTTTTCTGTCCTGCGAGGCTTTAAGAGCAGACTTAGGGACACGGGAGAGGTTGAAAGGAAAACTGATTTAGACAAAAACTCTCCTGATGTGACTATGGAGGCTGATTAACAGGACAAAGTGCAAACAGGCGGAGAAATAAAGTTCTGTCTGTTGTCTCCAGGACACTGAAAATAATTAATTGCTTTTATAACATAATTTACTAGCGTTAATTTTTGGGGGGATAGCAAAAGAGATAAGAACCTCTAAGGAACTGTTGGCTCCTTACTACAAATACAGCAAAAACTGCACAGTCATGGACCAATCACTGCTACGTTTATTTTATGTTCCTGAAAATAAGAATATGTAATGATAGCATATGACTCTTTATCATCATTAACAGACCAATCCTGAATAAGATAAAGCCCCCATCTATACTCAAAACTATGATAATGCAGGGCTGACATTAACATTACGTTAAATGAAACAGTCAACAACATCTACTGTAAGTCAATGTACTAAACTTAGTTAAATATTTTCTATTTTTAGTTAGTTCCCTCACAGTCTTATTACAAATCTAATATTTATCACTCTGTGCCAACTTCTGCTTATTGGCCAATACAAGTTCTATATTATTTATATAGATTCTATATAGATTATAGATCTATATGTTTTTATATTTAACATGTGTGTCATGTTAAATATTCAGTTAACAGAAATGTTTTGAATACTGTTAAAACCGTTAGACCAGGGGTCGGGAACCTATGGCTCGTGAGCCAGATGTGGCTCTTTTGATGACTGCATCTGGCTCAGATAAATCGTAGCTGATATTTCTTAACACAATAAGTAAGTATAAAAGCACTCAGAGAGTGCAGATCTCCGCCCAGGTCAGAACAGTCCTTCTGCTTGTCTCCTCTGCTGCGCGGAGCCACTGCCCGGGTACCTGGCCCCTCCCCCTCCCAAACACACAGCTCAATGAAGCGCAGGNNNNATTCACAGCGTAGCGGCCTCCCAGGGACAGCGTCGGGGGCCCCGACGCTGAAATGACCTAGCGAGAACCCTGATATTCAATACTGTTCATATAAATTTCATACATGTATATACAGATATACATGGGAAAATTGCTAAAAAAAAGAAAAAAAAGAGAACCATATGCACAAAGTATACACAACAAAAATTATACATAAAGAATCTACACATATAATTATACATCCAGAACTATACATGAAGAATGTGCATATGGAATTATATATAAAAAATAAAAAGACGTGTAGAACATGCTTATAAAACTGCATCTGAAAAAACAGTTGTGTCATGATGTTTCCAATATAGGCAATTATTTAATTTAAAAAGCCAAAACTTGTACTTTCCTGGGTCTCAGTTAAACACAAACTAATGGTCTGTTTTTAAACATATAATTGGTCAGATGTCATAAAACACTTGTATCCTTTGATATCATTACTAGCCTCGACCATCTCGAATCACTCATTTTATATTAGACAAACTGCTTGTCAAATAATCACAGTGACACAACGCCAACGCAAACCTACACTGACTCCACAATATGTCAGCTGTGTAATAACACACGGGGTCATCATTTACCGTGGGAGTACACAGACCTGATGTTACGGTCCACATATGTAAACAGAGCCATGCCACTGCAGTGTTATGAGCTTTAATCACTGCTGCAGATGCGGAACGTAGCCGTGGCGTTTCAAACAGACGTCAGGGAGACGCTGAGCAGAGCCCCGCTGACGCTCCAGTCCACACTATCAGCCATGAAAGCCTCTGACACAGCTTCCACTCAATGACTACATTGTTTTTGCATCTGGGCGCTGCTCCGACACCCAGTTTCCAAAACAAGTCCGGGCCGCTGATACTGGATCTGTCTGTCTCCTGCCTGTTCCACAGCGACGGGCGGATGGAAGCCAGCCCATAATGTACGACATACGTTTGTCACAGCGTTAGGGTGAAAGAAGGAGCGAAGAGAAGAAGTGAGAAACACGTCAAGTGGGTGCAGAGTGTGAAGGAAGGCAGGTAGATTCCAGATGGATCGTCCTGGTATAAATACGTGTGACATGCTGTGACTGCACCATCACACTAAACATATGCTATGTGAATCCAACACACACTCAAACAACTCTCACACACACACACACAGCTTTCCAAAGGAGATTTTCAATGCAATGAAGCAAGAGGATGAGGAATAACAATTTAAGATAAACACCACATTTATAGAACTCAACATCTGCTTTTTTCTGTTCTACTGACAATCTGAACCAGTAACTGTTTTCAGGGTCACTACAGATGGATGACCTGAGTTTTGCATTAATGCAAAAAAAAAAAAAAAGCTGTGGAGCAAAAAAGAAAAAAAAAGTTGACATCTACATGTGTGGCTAAGCAAGTAAATCCTGATAAATGTTACAGCCAAAGGATCATATGACAATATTTTGAGGTAGAATTACAGTCCGTGATCTGAATCTTAAATTTCTACTCTTCTCTGGTTTCTGGAGGCTTAGGCTATGTGATGACTGTTTTTGTTGTTATCTAATTAGAAACTTCAGTGGTTTTAAAATGCTGACAGTGTCTAGATGCATTAACATTAGGGGTGTAAAGGTACAGAAAAATTTCGGTTCGGTACATTTTCGGTACAAGGGTTTTCCGTTCGGTTCGTTTTCGGTAAAATAAAGGAGGGGGTGTGCTCCGTAACTACCTGTGGGACACAGGACATTTCTACAAAACATAGTTCAGTCATTTGTGCATTAACAAACACCCTACATGTTATGGATTTTTGAATGTTCAGTTTCATTTTATGGTAAACACTATAATTTACCGAGTGTTCTTGAATGCCTCACAGTATTTCCTGAGATGAAGCCAACTAGCAAGCATCGAGGACTCCACTCTGCTTCTATTCATTTCTATAGGATGTGAAGACACTTCTGCAAAGCATTGTGGGTACAATGGGTCTGTTGTGCATGGCCAGTTTTTATCCTCTCTTCAAAATACATACTGGAGAACACATGGCAGAGGTTCTGAAGTCTGCTAAAGCAGAATGGAAGTTTGAAAAGACAAACCACCAGATAGCTGTTGTGACAGATAACACACAGAACAGGGACACTGATGAGACAGAAGCTACTGGAGCTACCATCGCAAAAGCTAAACATCATTAGCCACTGGTTGGAAGGAAAAAAAATCCATTCAAATCTGTATGGTGGACCCAAAATCAGGATTCGAATTGTATCGTGGGGTGAGTGTATCCTTACATCTCGATTAATCATTACTTAATTTTTTTTTTAGGTAATACCTTTTTAAAATTTTTTTTAAGTAAAGTCAACTTATCTGGGCTTACAGTGTATATAATACTGTACCTACACTGCAAAAAAGTACATGGAAAAAAAGACTTATTTCGAGAACATTTGTTTTATTTTTTATTTAAATAGGAAAAAAGCTTGCCAAGAAATGTTTAAATAAAAAATATATTCTTATTTAAAACTATATATATTATATTAGTCCTACATTACAGGACCTACAATGTGACTACTGCACACACGTACACTGCGATGACGATGCTCAAACGATATATTGTGCAGCTCTAGTTACATCCCTATTAAACAAGTACCAAGTCTGGACTGAAACCAACTCCCTCACTGGTGACATTAATGCTACAAACCCAAAAGTTAATGTGACACTTTGGTAAAGTACCAAAAACTGCGATGATAAACAGGCCATTTACAATGTCCCGACTCGTCCACCCCCCCCACAGCAACTTTTTATTAAACCATGGAAAACACACAGTCCTGAATTCTATGTCCGTGCTTTTGGGCAAAAGGTCACACATCTCTCATTTCATTGGTGACCTACTTTTGTGCAGTAAAACCTGTGTACTCTGTACTGTGTCCTGTGTACTTGTGTACCGACTGATGAAATATGGCTGACTTATTCAGACCCTTCTCACATCTGGCATTAACATTCATTTTTCATGAATGCATCATAAAGCGACAGTTCTAAGTACATCGGCTTCCACCTGTCGTTAGAATCAGCTCCGGTGACCAACACTAATCACATCCCACTGACCCAGATTTCTTGTGGCTTCTATGAATTCAAATTCAACATCACACCGGCTTTAGAATTTTTCTGGGAAATACATTACAAAAAAAAAAAAAACGGTCAGAAGGATGAAGGAAAGGATGCTGCCTTTTCATATTTACTAGGTACAGGGGCGGCCCGTGCCATAGGCGGACTAGGCGGCCACCTATGGCACCTATGTAAGGAGGAGGACGAAAGGAGAATTTTAAATAAATGGTCAGGACTTAGATAGCACACTAATGGTGCCCAAAGCACTTTACAAGCCTCACATTCACCCATTCACACACACTCATCCACCAGTGGGCGGCTGCTGCCATGCAACGCGTTACCAGGCCTCACTGGGAGCAATTTAGGGTTCAGTGTCTTACCCAAGGACACTTCGACATATGGACAAGTTGGAGGCGGGATTCGAACCGCCGACCTTCGATCATTGGACGGCCTGCTCTACCAACTGAGCCACAGCTGCCCATATAGGCAAATAAGTCAAATTATTTCACAATATTGTAAAGTGAGCACTTAATTCGAACTAAACATATCAATACCTTCTTTTATCCAATTATATTATATGGGAAATGCAACCAAATATGCACAAACGCTTTCATTCTCATAAGAGGTGCATCAACATATGCTATGTATATGCAGGAACTACAACCAAAAGTCATCAAACTTGCAAGCTAAAATCTAGCTCTGTTAAAATCAACAAAGACATCACATTGGACCTGATTAATACAACACTAGGACTAAGGGCTATAATTCTACCTCTAAAAGTCAGACTTAAATGTCTCGGTTGATATTCCTATATTATTATCTTAATGACTCTTCCCTCTCTTGAGCTACAACTGACTCATGGTTTATACTCAGACAAATAAAGAAACTGTTCTTTGTATTTTTCAAAAAAACTACGATAAAGGCATGAACAGAAACCTTCAACGCAAAAGGTACTGCACTTATAATTCTCTATGTATAATCATATATACACATTCTTCATGTGTAGTTTTTGATATATAATTTCTTTACGCATATTTTCTGTGTATATTCGCCATGTCTAATTTTTTATGTGTATTCCCTGAGTATATGTATGCAAACTTTGTGCATATGTTATTATTTTATTTTTATTTATTTTAGCAATACTTCCATGTGTATCTGTGTACACATAATGGAATGTATATGAACAGCATTGAATATTGTACATTTATATGTAATTACCACTGTACAAGGCATGCATAAGCTTGAAATAAATTAAGAAACTATGTAGCACCCTATAATATAATAAAATTCCTGAAAATGTAATAACGCCTGAAAATGTAAAAAAAAAAATTGCACTTAATCCAAAATGTAATAAAACCCAATAATGTAACAATTTCCTGAAAATGTAATAAGGCCTGAAAATGTAATAAAATTTGCACTTAACTCAATCAAAACTGTAATAAAACCCAATAATGTGATAATTTCACCGATAATGTAAGTGGATCTATAGGCCAATATTTATGTCAAATGTTATTTAATGTGTGGGTGTTATAAATACTTGTGTACACCCTCTTCAAATAATGTGTTATAGAACATTGTCAGATTCTAAAAACACAAATGTAGAGCTGTATTTTACATTATCTGTCAAGTTTTATATTATCAGTTTTGAAAAAAAAAAAAAAAGACCCACATTAAAATGTAATAAATTCCCAATAATGTAAAAACGTATTACATTTTCGGTAAAAATGTTATAATATCAGTCTGGATATTTTATGACATTATTAGGTTTTATTACATTTTCAATCAAGTGCAAATTTTATTACATTTCCAGGTGTTATTACATTTTCAGGAAATTATTATATTACAGGGTGCTACAAACTACACTAAACTAAACTGTACACGTGCACATTTTTGTCTATGATCTGTTATTAACTTATTAACACGGCTGTAAAGTGAAAGAAACTGAACTCCACTTCCATCCATTCCTACACAATCAACACATAACAAAGGAAAGGCCGATCATAGTTCATTCCACGGTGCCTAACTTGGATCAGTGTCTTGGCATCAGGCTCACATGTAAGTTACACCACTGTTTACGAACAGCCTTGCACTGCACATGACCCTGGTGATATGCCCCTCATCCAAGCACCGGCCTGTGGATTTAACACCAGGCATCACTCCGACTGAGCCTGAACGCCGCATATGACTTCTGTCACCAATTTTTCATCAGATCTGTAAAACTCTAATCATAGCTTGGGGTGAGTATTGGCAAGAACCTCACGATACGATACACATCATGATACTTGCTTGGATCACGATATATCTTGACATCACGATATTGTGATTTATTGCAATATTCTACACATTTAACTAAGAAAAAATAGAGATGATGTAAATGTAAATCACACAAAACTTCACAAAATTGAAAGGACAAATTAAGTCAAAACTATGTGATTGAAAACAACTTTTCCTTTTTACTGTCTTTGAAAGAATTAGTCAAATGCAGTGTTATATATAATGCATACACTTAACATAAAGTGCATCTCTTAAAGTGCATTAAGACATAAAATGCATCAAGTTTGTCACTTACACTACTGTGAATTAAACTAATGTTGGAAAGAAATTATTATTTTTCTCCAAAAAATCGATATTAAGGGTTGAAATATCAATATCATGAGGTCAAAGTATTGTGATAAATTGCTGTATTGATATTTTTTCACACCTCTACCTATCACAGCATTTGATTTGAAAAAACGGAACCTGTTATAATGCTACAAAAGTACATTAAAACATAAAGTGCATTAAACATAAAATGCATCAAGTTTGTCACTTACACTACAGTGAATTAAACTAATGAATTAAACAGATTCAAATGGAAATTATTTTTGTTTTTCTAAAAAAATCAATATTAAGGGTTGAAATATGGATATTATATTGGAGGTCAAAGTATCGCGACATATTGCTGTGTCGATATTTTTTTCACACATCTAGTCGTAGCCTAAGAATCACAAATCTGTAAGTCTTTCCATGATTACGCACCTGACTCTCTTCCCTCATGGTGAACAATTTCGAAGGATATTCCATCATAAACAAGTCTGTGTGTTTACAAACATAGCAGTAGGTAACTCGGGCATTTCCGGAAATGTGTCGTGGCATTGCATTGCGGGAGTTACACACAAACAGAACCTGCTGGTTTTTGCTTTGTCGATGCTTTTTGTTGCTGCTACTGCCGTTGCATGGAGCTACACTACCCACAATGCAACAGCGTGACAAACTTCCAGAAATGCCTGAGTTACCTACCGCTATGTTTGTGAACACAGGCTTGTAGAGTATGTTGGTATTGGTATTGTATTGGTATTGGTGGAGTGTACTTTGATACTGTTCACCATGAGGGAAGAGATTCAGGTGACTAATGACTAAAAGATTACAGATTTGTGATACTTAGGCTATGACTCAGGTTTTACAGATTCAAATGGAAAATTGGTGACGAAAGTCATCCACAGCTGTAACGTCCCACCAGTGTCTCACAGACCTAAAAACAGCTTTGTGTTAAAACAACTACATACCACAGGTCAGACTGATGCCAACTGAGAGCACTAACACTTACACTGACACCATTAGTGTCAGTGTCTTTGAAGGAATGTTTTCAACTCACGGTTTGGCTGCGACGTGGAGTTGAAGTGGTTCTGTTGTCCAGTCCTTTGTAGTCCTTCTCAACACACCACACGCTGTGCCTGCACGAGGAAAAAAATAGCCGATTACACTAGAACTCTGGATTGTCTGCTGAATTCAACTCAACAAACAGAAGCTTTTTAGACACGCACCTCAATATTATGCAGTTGTGTATCTGTAAAATAAAACAAACCAATGTTCCTTCAACTTGAAGTGTCGACTGTGGCGTCATTGTTGGGTTTGGCCGAATGTGGACATGCTCGCTGTTTTTAGAGACAGAAGTGACCATATTTGAACAAGACATGGGGAAACATGAGGTGTGATGGGTGAGCTAATGCTAGGGTTAGCTTCATTCATTCATTTTCTGAACCCGCTTTATTTTCACTAGGGTCACGGGGGTCACATGGAACCTATCCCAGCTACTGAAGGGCGAAGGCGGGGTACACCCTGGACATGTGACCAGTTCATCACAGACTGACATATAGAGACAAACAACCACTCTCACATTCACACCTATGGACAATTTAGATTCATCAATTAAACTATCAGCGCATGTGTTTGGATGGTGGGAGGAAACCGGAGTACCCGCAGAAAACCCACGCAGACAAGGGGAGAACATGCAAACTCCACACAGAAAGGTCCCAGCAACTGGTGTTGGAATCGAACCCCGGACCTTCTAGCTGTGAGGCACGAGCACTAACCACTGCAGTAAAATTAAAAAAAAACATCAGCAAACATTTGTACTACAGGATATTTGATTATCTTACTTGTTCAATTATTTAATAAATGACTAATTATTTGTGGAGAGGCTCTGTGTAAGTCCCTAGTGGCTGTTGGCAGTATTACATTCAAATGTCCTTCCATCAAGCGTGTCTTTCCTCCCCATTGACGCTTTGGGCGTGTTCTCAGGGGGTTTTGTTGGGTTCCAGTTGTCTCTGTACAGCATTATTCATGTGTGAAGTGCCTTGAGGCAATTGCGGATTATAATTGGTGGTGTATATACAACTGAAATGAATGGAAAACTGAATTAATATCTCTGTTGCATCCTGAAGCAGGAAGTACTTTCGGGTCACATGATTGTGCTTTACAGTGGAATATTTCACAGTTGTTTGATAATTGCTATTGCGCAGAGATTCAGGACCTAAGAACCACCTTAGGGTTAAATCTGATGGTTAGTTATTTTTACAGATGCATGTAGTTTGATATTTTTTGATTCACTTTTGCCTATTTTTGTGGATATCTGCATAATTTAGGCAACTAGAGCCTGTAGTTATGTTTTGGAACAAAATTTATCTAAACACGCTAAATGGTAGAAAAAAACCAAACATATTTTCTGAATATAAGGTTTCATTATGTTTAGCTACTATGATATTGTACAGAGGTTCCCAACCTTTTTCAGCTCGTGACCCCATTTTAACATCACAATATTCTGGCGACCCCAGACATTCAAAACGAGACATTTTTTTTTGCTAAAATTAATTTGTTTTTGATTATGTCATAGTTTGCTATACTCCGTTGCAAATAAATGTTAGTTTTCAGTGACACTTAGGCTATATAATCTATGGACAGAATTATGGACAAAAGCAGAAAAAACAGGAGTAGAATACTGCACAAAGTGAGGCTTTTATTTTCGTTGGTCAGGATACGTAGTCAGTGGAGCATGTATTTACAAAAATGAACGTTAATACTGAACAAAGAAATCAATCAAGATATGTCCTTTCAGATACAGCAGCATTTGATTTGAACTCGATTTTTATTAGGAAAAATGTGTGGTGTTTTAATTACTATGAAATACATACTGAATAT
>JAPTGZ010000015.1:2111691-2122241 GCA_029814645.1 Fowleria isostigma | reverse complement strand
TTGGGAAAAAAAACTGTGAAAATGTATTATTATATTTTTTATTTTTTCAATTTTTTTGAAAAATTAAAAAAAACAATCAAATATAAAACAAAAATTTAAAACAATTTAAAAAAAAAGAACAATTATTTTAAAAAAGAAAAAATATGAAAAAAATAAAGTAAAAAATAAAATAAGAAAAAAATAAAGAAAAATTGTAATTTAATTTAAATAATTGTAATTATTTAATCCTATTGGTTGTCCTAATATGGATTGTGGTCACCTCCACCTAGTCACAGCATCTGATATTTAAAAAACGGAACCTGTTCGAAAGGTCGTCAAATCAAGTCTTTAGTGAAATAACAGAGGTGTCAAAATTCATCATCAAGGGTACGAGGGATCGTCGTCTTTATGGGGGAAAGAGTTAAGCAGCAATAACACTCAGGTCATTGTCCCAGTCGCCAATAAACTGTCTGTACTGCTGCCCTCAGGTTCGGTCCTCTGCCTGAGCGAGTACTGGCCTTGTACACTCATCAGATCCTGCAGGGGGTGGCCTACCTTCACCTGAACAGGGTGATTCACCGGGACTTAAAGGGCAACAACGTCATGCTGATGCCCACCGGTGTCATCAAACTTATAGACTTTGGCTGTGCACGCCGTCTCAACTGCTTACACCAAAGTGCCAGCAACAGTGGAGACTTACTCAAGTCTGTTCATGGCACGCCTTACTGGATGGCACCAGAGGTACTTCTATTTCACATTTTTAAATACTACTAGCTAAAGTATTACAGCAGTGTGACTTAATTTTTCCTGTACTGTCAACAGGTACTACTTTTTAGGTGGTCTTGCAGTGCCGTGCATAGGTCTAGACACAGGGTTTATCTAGTTTGCATCTCAAGTGACACTAAGCACAAAATGCATAAAGCGGTGCCTTTGCAAAGGGACTTGGGTTAGAACATTTTTGGAACGTTAGGCAATGGGGATGCAAACCATGGCACTGCATAAATAGTATTGTCTGAGAAAATTTGTTTAGAGTAAAGTGGACGGTATCACGCAGATGGCGGAAGGGATTATTTAGTCACATAAAGGCAGAGTTAATTCCACTGTTTCAGAATAATTTGTAAGATGATTGTGAAATAGTGGAATTAAAACAAAACAAAAAAAGCTCTTACACCAAGGACAGTGGGCAGTATTTGTATGTATACTTATAGTATATTGCCAAAATTATTCACTCACCTGCCTTGACATTTAGGGATGGCCCCCTCCTGTTCCAACATGACTGTGCACCAGTGCATAAAGTAAGGTCTATAAAGACATGGATAAGACAGTCTGGTGTGGATGAACTGGACTGGCCTGCACAGAGTCCTGACCTCAGCCCCATAAAACAGCTTTGGGATGAATTAGAGTGGAGACTGAACCAGACCTTCTTGTCCAACATCAGTGTGTTAACTCACAAATGCGCTTCTGGAGGAATGGTCAAAAATTACCATAAACACAATCCTAAACCTTGTGGACAGCCTTCCCAGAAGAGTTGAAGCTGTTATAGCTGCAAAGGGTGGACCGCCATCATAGTAAACCTATGGATTAAGAATGGGATGTTGCTTAAGTTCACATGTGAGTTATGGTAGGTGAGCGAATACTTTTGGCAATATAGTGTGTATAAATAGCAGATTTTCTTTTTTCTCTTCATATTTTGTGTTTCACAAGTGTATATTTTCAGTTTTTTGTCTTTCCTGCACTTTATTTTTATATTTGCTGTTGTTAACTGAGAAATTTCCCCATGTTGGGGTAAACAAATTATCTTATTTGGTCCAGTCCACTGCAGCAGTAGATTGTTAGCATTTTGATGCTACATGCTTTACATCCATTTATGATGATGAACTGAAACTCTGAAGCTCTTTTAAAAACCACAGGACTCCTTTAAGAAAATATTTAATTTTACCAGGGGAAGTTTCTGTTCTACTGTTGCTGATTCCTTACGTTATTTGAAGCTAAATTACTGTTTCACCAATGGAATCTGGTCACTTTGAGCTGAGTTAGTAGCAACTTACCATCATAACCTGAAGTAATTTCTAAAACATATTTTGGTAGGTGTTTATATCTATAAACACCTACCAAAAAAACATATATATCAAAGTATCTACTTTGATATATATCTTTTTTTCATATTTTACTTTTTATTATGTGTGTATTCAGCGTTCTGTGTTGAGATTTTTGTACCACCTCTTCGAAAACATTTTACTGCATATAAAGTTTGGCGCATGGAGGTTTAAGGCATTTGCTCCGTTAACATTAAATTAGTGGTTTTTTATTTTTATTTTATGGTTCGACTTGGAACTGGATACTGAAAATTACAGAAAGTAAAGATATTTATACCTAGTCAAAAAAATGGCTGCATAGAGTGCTGCATGGGTGTAGAAGAAGGTGTAGTAGGAGGTATCGCTCTGGTGCTCTTCAGAGTGGGGATCCAAGTAAAAGTTTGCTGAGAATGTCTGAGGCACTCAGAGGGATTTTCTAAAAAACCTTTAATGTTACAGGGTTACAGACTCATAAAAACAGCCTACGCGTTTCAGCCATGTAGACCTTCATCAGGGCAATGGCAGGAGGTTGCTCCTATAAAGAACCATTTTGGATATATTAGCTTAAAAGCTACTCAGTATCCTGGGTTAAATGAGGAACTTGACTTCTCTCCTTTTCTTTAAGTGTTTTTTTTACTTTAGAATGTTTCATTCACTGGAAAAGGACTTTACATTTTTATTTATTTTTATTTTTTTCTCTTTATTTTATTATTTCAGTTTTTTCTTCATTTTATTTAATTTTTTAATTTTATTATTTTTCTATTTTTTTTTCCATTTTTCTCTTTTTTATTTTTATTTTCTTATTTTTTTCTTTTTATTATTTTCTTTCATTTTATTGTATTTTTTTCTTTTTTTTTGTATACATTCATTCCTCTCCAATATTGGTAGTCTTTAATATTGTTTTCATTGCTAAATGTTCACTTGTTTGTTTACCAAAAAAAATCAGTTTTCCCTCACTGTGATCATGTGACTACTTGTAATTCTTTATAGGTTGCAGCTGAACAACCTCCTGCCACTTGCCCTGATGAAGGCCTACATGGCTGAAACGCATAGGCTGTTTTTATGAGTCTGTAACCCTGTAACATTAAAGGTTTTTTTTTTTTTAGAAAATCCCTCTGAGTGCCTCAGATATTTAAGGTACCTCATACAAAATTTGTAGATAACTGGATAACTGTGAACTTTGCATGTCTTTTTCTTTTATCTGTTACTGACGACCATCTTACTTGTACTAAATATTGAACCAACCCATCCTAAACACATGGTTACATAACATTTAACATTACCAAGTGTACACAAATATGAACTAACATAAACTTATGTGTTGATGAAGAACAAGGTGTGTCAGAATTAATCAGATTTATTTATTTTTAGACTCTATTAGGTATATGTAACACAAACATTGGGCACATATTCAGCAGAAGTTTTGGTTCAAGTAAATTATCTGGAAGTTTTTTATCCAGTTTTGTTAAAAATGTCCTCACAAGAATATGAAACCACTCCATCCTATAGGTACCTAAAGGCCATGAAATCATATCTCATTTCACAAACCATATAGGTATTGTTGTAAGGACATTTTTAGGAAAACTGGATAAAAAAAACTTCCAGATAATTTACTTAAACATTTCGGTGAACATGTGCCCAATGTTTTTGTTACATATACCTAATAAAGTCTAAAAAGGGAGTAAATTTGACTAATTCTGACACACCCTGTTCTCCATCAACACATAAGTTGATGTTAGTTCATATTTGTGTACTTTTGGTAATCTTAATTGTTATGTAACCATGTGTTCAGGATGGGTTGGTTCAGTATTTACTCCATGTAAGATAGTCGTTGGTAATGGTTATAGAAAAAGACATGCAAAGTTCACATGGTTATGTATAATCCATACAAATATTGTATAAGTTACCTTAAAAATACGTATAAATATCTTTACTTTGTAATTTTTATCATCCAGTTCCAAGCAAAACCATATATTTTTTTAAAAGTCTAATTTCAAATCAAATGCCTAAAACCTCCATGTGCCAAACTTTTATATGCAATAAAAATGACTGTTTAGAAGTGGTATAAAAATCTCAACATAGTGTGTTATAAATATGTAATAAAGAGTAAAATATGGGGAAAAAAAGAACTTAATACATTACATTTTTCTAATTTTTACAATATTTTTTTAAAAAAAGAGAAAATTGCCTTAACCAAATGTGTTTTAACTCTTTTAAGCCCATCTTCTAAAGGCTGTAACTTTCATATCAATAGGAAATTTTCAAAACCAAAAACAGATCCAAAAACTAGACAAAATTTGCTAAAAAATAAAATAAAAAAGCTGTAATAGAATACAATGTTTATTTTTTTCCACAGATGTCTACCTCCCCTTGACCAGGCCCATTTGTAATTGGAAATGTATGGTTTTTTTTCAAACTAATTAGTCTGTGTTTTTGAGATTCTAGTCTGTTTTGATCCATTACTTTTAATCCGTTACTTTGATTTACCCCTAATAAAATTTGGATTATGGCACATTTTTGCTCCAACACTAACTGGTGTTATAGAAACAAATGTTAGTTAACATATTCAATTGTATTTTATGTGAAGTTTTGTCAGAAACGGAGCATTTAAGTCCTTTATCCGTTACTGGGCTTATTTTGCCATTTTTTAACAGATCAAATGCCTAAAACCTCCATGTGTCAAACTTTACATGCAATAAAAATGACTTTTTGTAAGAGGTGGTAAAACAGTCTCAATACAGTATGATAAATACACATAATAAAGGGTAAAATATGGAAAAAAATTACTTCATATACAGTATTACAATATTTTTTTTAAAAAAATGAGGAAATTGCTTTAACCATATATGTTTTCACTGAGAAGACCTGCCCATTTTCAAACAGTTGTAAGTTTTTTGTCAGTAGGAATTTTTCAAAACCAAAAACAGATCCAAAAACTAGACAAAATTTGCTAACAAAAAAAAGAAAGAAAAAAAGAGCTATAAAAGGATATTGGGGGACAATTTTTATTTTTTACCGCAGATGTCTACCTCCCCTTAACCAGGCCTATTGTTGTTAACAAAGACAAAAACCAGAGCAGGGCTAGCGGTTAGCATGCTAACTGGTGTAAAGATACCTGCAACTGTTGTTACCATACACTCTAGTCATTTTAGTTCTAATCTTTACAAATTACATTTTTAAAGATGAATTTTCTTTTCTACTGTTTCAGTGGTTTTTCCTTTGTTCTTACTTTTCTGGTTATTTTTGTTGTATGTTTAGTGAGCGGAGTCGCATATGTTATAAAAATATGGAGTTCTATATTGTCATATATTTGTATGTACTTTGAATAAGGCTGCATGATATTGGAAAAAACTGACACATTGCAATTTATTTTTCATCCTGCGATATATATATATATTGCGATTTTCTTCTTGGTTTTCTGTGATTTTTCTTCCTTTTCGGTGATTTTCTTCAATGTTTTCAGTGATTGTCTTTTTTGTTTTGTGTGATTTTCTTCATTTTTGGTGATTTTTTTCTTAATTTTCTGGAATTTTCTTCATTTTCTCTGATTTTCTTCAGTTTTGTGTGATTTTCTTCATTTGTGGTAATTTTCATTTTCATTTTTGGTGATTTTCTTCTTTGTTTTCTGTGATTTTCTTCATTTGTGGTGATTTTCTTCATTGTTTTTAGGGATTTTTCTTCATTTTCAGTCATTTTCATTTTTTTGTGATTTTCTCTTTGCTCATTTTTCAATGTTGTTACCAGCAACTGTGGGTCAGGTACCCTTGAAAGACAAGAACATGTTGAATTCATTTTCCTCCTACATTGCAGGACCTGCCATGTGACTATTGCACGCATGTACATTGCGATGGCGATGTTCAAATGATATATTGTGCAGCTCTAATTTTGATTGTTGTAAGAACTTTAAAAGTTAAAGGGGATTAATGTAGTTGAGCATGTTCAGTTGATTGAGAACTAGGATATACTGACATGGATCGAAAATTATTTTGTATTTGGATCAATGACAGGAAAACTAATCAAATCAGGAATTAATTTCATGTTTTACACAGTGGTGTTAACACTTGTACAAGTTTTATTTATTGTCTTTTCTGTTCTCTGAGTGGTTTCTGTTTTAATTTTTCTCCTTGGTAGGTAATCAATGAGACAGGCTATGGCAGGAAGTCAGACATATGGAGTGTGGGTTGTACCGTTTTTGAGATGGCCACGGGGAAACCACCGCTAGCCCACATGGACAAGATGGCTGCCCTGTTCTACATCGGGGCTCAGAGGGGTTTGATGCCCACTTTACCAGACTGTTTCTCAAAAAATGCTCAAGACTTTGTGAAAATATGCTTGACAAGGTTAGATCTGTGATTCCGAAGCACAAAACTGTCTCTGGAACTTTTTCCTTTTCTAAATGTGTAGTTGTGTTTGAAACTTACTTTCAGTCAAGTTTGACCTTTTTGGTTTTTCTTCTCATTTCCAGTGACCAGGCACATCGGCCATCTGCACATGAGCTGCTCAAACACTCATTTATTCCCAGAAATGAGGCTGAAGGACGTGCTGAGGCAACAAAGAGCAAACTCTGCTGTAGCCAACAACAGGGACTGTGTGGATGACAAGCACTTCGACTTAAAAGAAGGAAGAGTTTAGACTGAGAAAGCACTGAAGTATTCTTGTCTGATGCTGGAAGAGGCTGTAGCCTGGAGCCATTAGCTGATATAGAGCTGGAGGTGTTGAGGTTCATGTCATAGACCCTTCTGAAAGTTACATTACAAAGTAAACTAATATCGACTGGATGTATGAGAAGCACTTTTATCCGACGTGCTTCACCTGGTCCAGTAGTAGAACTGAGTCATAGAATAGAGGCCATGTGGAGCTCATTTTCTGCCAAATCTCATAACAAAATCTTACAAAAACGCTAGGGATGTAAGGATATATCCTTAATCGGTTAAAAATTGATACAAATAAGGGGGATTAAAATCGATACAGCACAATATGTGCATCGATGCGCTACTTCAACAATAGGAGGCGCTGTCTTTTATTACTGCCGCTTGTTTTGCCGTCACGGTCGTTACTACTGCACATGCCAGTGGTCCACTAGCAAACGTTGCGGACTCCGCACCGCCCCGCCCCAATTCATTTCTATAGGACGTATCCCAACGTGTCAAGATGCTTCTGAAAAAGCATTGTGGGTATGGGCATGTCCAAATCAATGGGTCTGTCACGCATGGTGAGTTTTTTTTAAAGAGTTCTGAAATCTGGTAATGCAGAATGGGAGCTTGAAAAGAATAATAATAATGGATTAGATTTATATAGTGCTTTTCTATTAAAGCATACTCAAAGTGCGTATAATAGATCCATTATTCATTCACTCACACATTCATACTTTGGTGAACTACATTTTTAGCCACAGTTGCCCTGGGACACACTGACAGAAGTATGGCTGACAATCTGCTCCTACAGCCCCTCCAACCACCACCGAACATTCACACACATCCATACACAGGTGTGAGTAGACACACTGGAGGTAAGGTGGGTGAAGTGTCTGACCCAAGGACACAACAGCAATGACGGGACAGAGTGGGAACTGAACCGCCAACCTTCCGGTTACTGGACGGCCTGCTCTAAATCCTGAGCCACGACCGCCCCAGACTAAAGACTAATCACCAGATAGCTGTTGAGACGGATAACGCACAGACAGAAGCTACTGGAGCGACAAGCTAATCATCATGTAGCAGCAGTCTGGAAGGAAAAAAATTTATTTGAATTGTATCGTGGACCCAAAATCAAAATTCGAATCTAATTGTGGGGTGAGTGTATCCTTACATCCCTAAAAAAAAAATAAAAACACTCATTAAACTCATTAAAAACAAAAAAATAAACTCTGCAAAGTTAAAAATAAAATGTTGCCCATTTGTCATTTTTTCCACTGCGTCTGTGATTAAGTGGTTTTTTAATAGAAATCCTGCCTCACAACAGCAGATGATAACAGTCTGCTCCTGTTAAACTGAGTTCTTCTGATTATAGCAGCTTCTATTAAGTTTCTTTTCAGACATTTTAAGTATCTAAGCAGGGTTCCTACACAAGTATGGAAAGTATGGAAAAGTATGGAATTTGATTTTATAAATTTCCAGGTCTGGAAAAGTATGGAAAATGCAGATATGTGGAAAAATATTCATGTTTCCAAGACTGTTATCTATTTTCTATAAGATAAAATTATGAATATGTAAAAAAAAAAAAAGAAATGGACCAATCTTTTTTTTTTTTAACCCTTTAACATCTTGCTGGACCATATGTTTTATCATATTTTGAGTCTGTATACTCCACTTATTGAAATAAAAAAAAAAAAAAGAACATCACTTAAAACATTTGAACTGTTTTTGGTGAAAATAAGGATATGAATACTTGTATGACATATCAGAGTATAAGAGGCCTTCCTGAGCATAATTATCTGATAGAAAACCTTAAATTAGATCTGTACTAATTTGTTTCAAAAACATGTTCAAGTAAATGGTTGATTTGTGTCTTTATGGCAAAAGTAGAAAAACTAAACCAATATGAAATAATGGATTGTTATATTCATCACATTTGTTATCTTCATTGGATGATTTTCTTTAATCTTTGTTTCGTATCGTGACCATTTCGTATAATTTCAAAACTTAACTATTTCATTACACCCCTAGTGTTAACTCTTTCCCCCATGAAGACGTGATTTGACGACCATTAGAACAGGTTGTTTTTTAAATGTAACAGATGCTGTGATAGGTGGAGGTGAACACAAGTTTATTCTCAAAATATTACGACTTTATTCTCGTAATATTAAGACTTTATTCTTGAAATAGTAAGACTTTATTCTCAAAATATTACAACTTTATTCTTGTAAATTATGAGTTTATTATTGAAATATTACGATTTTCTCAAAATATGACTTTATTCTAGGAAATATGACTTTATTCTCGAAATATTATGACTTTATTCTCATAAATTATGACTTTATTCTCTAAATATTACTTTAATCTCATAATATTAACTTTATTCTCAAAATATTACGACTATTCTCAAAATATTACTTTATTGTCAAAATATTATGACTTTATTCTCGAACTATTAAGACTTTATTCTCGTAATATTAAGACTTTATTCTTGAAATAGTAAGACTATTCTCCAAATATTACAACTTTATTCTCGTAAATAATGATTCTCAAAATATTACGACTATTCTTAAAATATTACGACTTTATTCTTGTAAATAATGACTTTATTCTCAAAATATTGACTTTATTCTCGTAATATTAAGACTTTATTCTTGAAACAGTATGACTTTATTCTCAAAATATTACGACTTTATTCTCGTAAATTATCACTTTATTCTCGTAAATTATGACTATCTCATAATATTACAATTTTATTCTCGAAATATTACATGTTTTTTAAAACTATGACTTTATTCTCATAATATTCTGACTTTATAACAAGTCATTAGTTTTTCTTATGTGGCCCCTATACACTGTCGTACTATCACTTCTACCACGACTTTTGACCTCCAGCTTAGGGTCAACTTTGAGGTCCAAAAAAAAAAAAAAGCCTAATTTAGTCCAAACCACCTGTGATAAACTGGTCTCTGGACGTGTTCATTATCAAGGAGCATCTATGGATACAACCTCCTGTGTTGGGGAAAATTCACAGCACCCCCTGCTGGAGAAAGGCTGTAAGAAGCACTTAGATCTGGGGTGTCAAACATGCAGCCCAAGAGCCAAAACTGGCCCTCTGGAAGAACTGATGAAATACAAAAAATTACAGAATTAAAAATATTAACAACCAAGGATGCTCAAATTATTCCAGGTCGATTCAATCTAAAGTGAGTCAGACACTATCAGAATAAACTAGAAATAATGAAAAACACACATTTTATCTGTAATACAAAAATATTTATTTTTATTAAACTTTTTAAATTTGGAGTATTTTTATTTTTTGAATTTTTTCATTTAGATTTATTTTTTAATTTATTTTACTATTCTTTTTAAATAAATAATAATACATTTTTACTAATTTTTTCTACAGTTTGCTATAGTGACGATTGTAGCCACTGAAAAAAAAACACAACACACCAGAAAAACCAAATGTTCCATGGGTAGAACTATTAACATATATATGAGTTGTCCCTAGTGGGTGTCCAAGGGGGAAAGAGTTAACCCTTTTAGGACAATTGCGTCTCCGGTGACACATGTTCGCATCCGCCGTTCTTCAACTGTAACTCCTGAAGCGTTTGCACTATTGAGAAAATCCAAACATCACCTTTTGGCTGAGATTATGTTCTTTGTGATGCACTAGAACACATTAGAGTAGAGGCCTGCATTGGCTGAGGGGGAGGGGTGGAAGTGGGCGGAGCAGAGAGCGGCAGACTGGAGTCGGTGAGAGAGAAATGGAAGATTTTTTATTACTTTTAGTAGCATTTTAGCGAGGTTTTAACCGTTTCTGTGCTGAATTATTTACCGTTTTTAATATTTGAATGCA
>JAPTGZ010000015.1:1032432-1046117 GCA_029814645.1 Fowleria isostigma | reverse complement strand
CCCCCCCCCCCCACTTGGGGGACATTGATACTAAACATTGTTCATTCATTTGTGCATTAACAGACACCCCACATGTTACGTATTTTTGAATGTTCAATGTTCGGTTATGGCAAACACTGTAGTTTACTGAGCGTTCTTGAACGCCTCACTGTATTCCCTGAGGTGAACGTGTTGTGAATGTGACCGCATACCATAACAGAGACATGGTGAAGAAATGGAGGAACAACTCCACTGGATTTTACCAACTTGAGTTTAAAAATAAAATCCTTTTAGCTGTAACTAAACCTGTGGTCTCTTGTGCCACAAAGATACAACAAACAGAAAACTGAAAATGAAAGTTAACATGTTTCCAATGTGGGAATTCACCACTACAAAACCTTGCGAGGCCGCCTGTTTCCAGAGTTTGAGTTCTTCACATAAGCCACATGTATTCATTGGGTACACGTCCGTATTGAACCAAAGGCCCTGTACCGAATCGGTTTAGCGCAAATAGGTATGCATGTTACAGCCCTAATAAATAGGAATAAACACAGGAATCGGTCTGAAAACAGAAGAATTCCAACTTTATGGACAACAGTGTAATTGAAAAAAACAAAAAAGATAGAGCATGTCCCCTTTAATGTTAGCTGTGGCTATTTCATGGGAATTAAATTACATTACATGTCACTAAAGAGTATAATTGTTAGCTATTTTATTGTTAAATGTTCTGTGTGAGTGAATGTAAGACCATAATAACAGTAATGGATCTGCAATGCACTGAAACTAACATACGATTTTGATTTTGGAAAACCTACCGACAGAAAATGCGTACAGTGCATGTGAAATGTAATTTTAAACAGTGGTGCTTTACTTGTCTAAGACAGTAGTTGACCATACTAATGTCCCAATCGTTAAGTCATTAGACAAAGCGTGAGTTACCCACCGGCTGCTCCTGTTAGTAGGCAGTACAAAAACACATGAAGCTCCGTAAGTGTGTGACGGTCACCTTTTACTTCCACAGAGAACTGGATGTCATCATCTTTTGACTCACAACGGTAAACTCCAGAGTGAGCCTTCTCTGCTGATGGGACAACTAGACTCCTCACATTCCCCTCGGTTTGGATGTCTACTCCATTTTGAGGTAGGAGCTGTGTTCCATCCTTGTACCAACTGACTTGTCCAGAGGCATCTGACAGTTGACACTGTAGAGCAATGGGACAGCCTGTCAGGACTGTCCTCCTCTGGTCAGCTTCACTCAGAGCTGAAAACTTGAGGAGGGGTGGGGCTACAAGATTAAATGTGAAATAAAATTGGTTAATTGGTTAATCAATGACCAAGGAAATAAATCACAACCTCACCTTCAGCAGCAAAGACACCATTCATAAATACACTCTGAGGGCCTGATTTACTAAAGGTTTGTGTAAAAACGTGTGTAAACTTGACTGAACACGCAAAAACATGTTGAAGCTGATCTACTAACAGGATGCACCCAGGGTTGTCTCTCTCAAATGGACAAAATAGCTCATGCAACCCATTAAGCGCCTGATTTGCTAAGATCGCAAATAACAGGTGAAAATTTGCTTGCTTGTGGTAAAATATGCCTGTGCTATTGTTTTACGTGTCATGGCTGATTTACTATGAAGAAAATTTTCTGCATTTGTTAAGAAAGCAAAGGGAAAAAAGGCAAACAAAAATATAATTTTGAAAAAAAAATATCAAAATTTGAAAAGAAAAATGAAGGTTTTGAAATTTTTAAGTTTAACAAAATCAATTGTGCTTTCATTTTCTTTTATTTCAAATCTGAAACTTCTGCTTTCAGGACAAATATTTTGTCATTTTAAAAGTTTGTATACAAGTTTAAGTGGTACTTACTTCCAGGTCAAAATTAAGCTGAAGTTTCAGATTTGAAATGACAGAAAATGAGAAAACAATCAATTTTGTAAAGCTTAAAAATGTTAAAACCTTCATTTTTTTTTTTTTTGCAAATGTTGACTTGTTTGAAAACTATTTTTTTTGTTTGCCTTTTTTTACCATTGCTTACTTAATAAAGACCCAAAATTATCATCATAATTTACTAAGATTGTCTGCGCAAAAGACAACAGGCGCAAAGTCTTGGACCGCCCTATTTAAATGAGGATTTTTGGGTGTGCTACTGGTTGTCGTCATGAAGACAGTATGTCGGAATGATCCAGGTGCATGGAAATGTAACATTGGAAGAGTTTAGGTGGAAGGTATTGGATGTCTCCAATTTGTGAGTCCACCCTAGATCATCCCCTAGTTCATCTAGAAGTTGTAGAATGGCATTGCGGTGCCAGATTCATTTTAGAGGTGGGGGGGCCATGGGGGTTGTCGCATTGAATGACTGTCAAATAATTTAGTCCCACTGTATCCTAAAGTAGGTGCATATTTTTAATCACAATCATCAGATCAAGTAGAAAAGTAGCCACTGATACGATAGTCCCATAAAGTGGGGGCGCATACGTCTCAATTATTTTTCTTTGGTCATTCCATAAATGTTGATGTTATCACAACAGATTGGTTCTCTGGATTGCCTTCGGTTGGGCTTATGCCCCGCCTCCTCGCCACAACAACTGCAGCCAGTTTTGGTGAAGGTGTTCTAGTTTAAACCTGCCTTTAGATCTGCTCAATATAGACTCAAAATCAGACACCCACATCAGTTTTGGGTTTGGGTTTGGCTTCTACATCTAACTTTATAATCAGTTTATGAGTGAGAGTGAGACCTGGTGGACCTTGTAACTAGGTGCAGTTTTGTTGAAAATGAAAAGTTATCTAAGAGTTACTGTTTTATAGTAAACATTACAAGTTACAAAATGTTTTTTTTATCTTAACAATTATAGTTCTTACAAAGAAAAAAATATACATGAGCCAAAATCAAATTTGAGTGGTCAGCCTTTAGAAAAATTAGAAATCAGAAATAGAAAGCTGTAGTCATCATTTATAACAAAAAAAAGTGCAAAGTGACACCTAGCAGCTGGTAGAGATTATGCAAAGGCAACACCGTATCAGATGTGCCTGTTCTCAAAAATGTAATACACATATTGTGACAAGTGCTACCGAGGTCACAAGGAAACAGTAAATGTTCCTGATGACTCTAGAAAATGTTGGGAGTGAGGCAATATAAAGTTTATTTTCTAAAAAGGCTTGGTTATCTGTTCCCTTTTAACACACAATAGCAAACTAATCACAAAGTAAATAAAATGAATTATTGTATGGAATATGAAGAAAACAAACAAGCTTTTGTCACCTTTAACATCCACATGAAACTGCACTGCATCATCAGTTGTCTTGCAGCTGTAAATCCCTGCATGAGACATCACTGCTGACTGAAAGGCCAGTGTTCTCAGGGAACCCTCCGCAAGCATATCTTGGCCAATGGCTTCATGTAGCTTTATCCCGTCCTTGTACCAAGTAACTTGAGCATTAGGATCTGATACCTCACATTGCAGCGATATGGGCTCACTGACTTCAACAGACTTGTTCCTCTCAGCCTCACATAGTCTTGTGATTCTCACAGGTGGAGCTGGGGATGTTTGAGGCAACATCAAAAGAAAACCACATCATTATGACGGACCACAGCACAAAGCACATCACACGACAAAGAGCAGAGCAGAATTTACAGTAAAGATTAGTCATGCCGATAATGCTTAAGAGTTAAAATAAATACTCAAAAAAGATACATCTTCATGTTATTAGTAATCTATCAAGAGATATCTTTGAATGAGGCCTACGGTATCCTGAAGTAGCTCAAGGTAGGCATTTAAGTTAAACTTATAAACTTGCACAGATTGGTGACAAATTGAAGGAAAAACCAAGATCAAACATCTTTGTAAGGTGTTGGACCACCTTTGAGCACTGCCCAGATCATATGCCTCTTGAAACTCTATGGATCTCCACTGGAACAAAGGCCACTCTTCCAAAAGTAGTTGTTTTGATGATGGAGGCGCAGAGTTCTGTCTAACACATCAGCCCATATTCTCCTTTAGGTGTTCAGCTGGATTCAGATCTGGTTGCTGTGATGACCAAAGTTTAATATCCTTTGGATGGGGGTTCTGACCCCACCCTGCTTTTCCTTTAATTTGTCACCCATCTGTATCTTTTCTTCCTTATATTTAGCTGGATCCACAATCAAAGTAGGTTTAGTAACTAAACAATCTGTCAGAATGTAAAGGATTGCAGTAATCACTTAATTGTACACAATGTCACCATTGTGTGCATTCATTCCTTCGGTAATGCTAACCATTTAAATCACCTTCAACAGCCACCTTATTTGCGGTGACATTATCAGCCCAGTGATTGTCAAATGTCTTTGATAGATAGATCTCCTCTGATTGGACTGTAGAGATCTGCTCGACGTGGTGAGTCTCTGTAAATTCTGTTGATGATATCTGTCCAGAATAAACTTTTCTGTCAGTTTGATCTTCATTAGTATGATGACAGTCTGCTTGGACTGTTTCCTGTGCGGACAGAGCTTCTGGTCGGTCAGACACTGTTTGGTCTGTACAGCAGTCATCATGCAGCCTGTCAAACTGGTGCCCTGGTTGGGCAGTTTCTCCTTCTTGAGAATTAAAGAAGTGTACTGATTGAAAGGTTGCAGTGTCAGGGAAGTCTCTGAGTTTCTCCGACTGGATAGCCAGTGTCTGTAAAGGTGTCTGTAACTCCTCAGACTGTACCCTGGAAGTCCAGAGAGAGTTCTGTGGCTCCTTTGACTGGTCCGTTTCAGTGTGTATGCAATAAAGACGTTCTTCTAGTAGGACGTCTGATGTTTGCATGAAGTTGTGGAGCTCCCCTGATTGGGCACATGCAGTCTGTAAGGTTTGTAAAGGCTCCTCTGATTGGATAGATACAGTCTGTGAGTAGTTAAAAGGCTTTTCTGATGGAAATTCCTCAGTCTGTAAGAGTTTTAAGGGTAACTCAAATTGAACAGGAGGAGCTTTTATGGAGTCTTCTGATATGAATTTGGTATTTTGTGATTGCTGTTCTGACTGGACAGTTGAAGCCTGTTTGGGGTTACTTAGCTGTGAATGGACAGTCGCCGTCTGCATTGAGTTACATAGTTCTTGGGAGTGGACAGTTAGATTCTTGAGGGTAGGCTCCTGTAACTCAACAGTGGCAGTTTGGTGGAAGTTACCAACCCCATCCAACTGGACAGCTGTCTGCAGGGAATTATCACTGTCTTCAGATCGAGCTGCTGCATGCTGCATATAGTAAATGAATTTCTCACCTTGTGATTCTGCGGGCTGTTTATTGTGCTGCTGGTGTGTCTCACACTGCAATACTGCATTATTTACAGAGTTACAGTAAACTGTAGGTCGTACATTTTCTGTTTGGTTGTCTGATGGCTGTTTTGGCTGTTGAATTGAAATCCAGTCCATCATGGATTCACATGGCAACTGAAGAGATGGCAAATGCCTGGAATGTTCCTCGTTTATCTGAGTCTCTTGCCCCATGCTGCCGTAGATGCCAGAATTGCATTTTGAAGATAAACAGTCAACTTCAACAGGACATGCCTCTTCTGTGGACTTGTTCTTCTCTTGGTCACATTGGAGCCTTGGTGGTATAGCTATAAGCATTGTGGTGTACACAGAGAAAGGTTTTCAGTGGTTGATGGTCTCAATAGTTCCTCTCACAACAGAATGTTACATCATTGTAGGTTAGCATGGAGTTATGGGAGAATCCATTGCAAAGACAAACAAGAAGGTCGACCAGGTTGGTCTGAGATTATGCTCCTACCGTCCATCTTCCAGTTGTCTCTTAATAGTTTTATTCTACTAATCTGGTCACTAATTATTTTCCTCTCAAAATATTGATAAAGTACATCAATTTGTATGTTTTGGAATAAGAGTTCCTTGTCATTGCAACGGGGAGAGGTTCAGGGCAATAATGTCATGAAGGTATCTGGTGATGATAAAACGTAAGATGGGTTTTAAAGAGTTGTAAGTGTTCTGTTATAAGCAAAGATGATGTTAAAATGAAGAATGAATGACAAACACAACATATATGTTAGTATGAGGAGCAGCGTGATTAAGAGCCAAAAACTACCTGAAATGAAATGACACCAGGGATAAGAATGTGAAAGAAAGCAAGTTTCTAAAGGAAAAAAAAACAAGTCATATATACAGATGCCTGAGATGATGGAGCTAACAGTACAATACACCACTATGGTTAGTGGCATTTACAGGATGTGCTGGTTAAACATGGATGACTGATGCTGAAATATATCAAATCACCTTCGACATCCACAGTGTATTGGGCAGATGCATCAGCTATTTCACCAATCTCATCACCAAAGTGATACTGTTCTGCTGTTTGGACAAAGCCAAAGAGAAAACAATGAGCTGGTTGGTACTTTCAGATATGAAATTGAATAGTAAATTGTGCAGGTACAATGTGGAAACCACCTTTGTTGTTCACATTTAAATCTGCATCACCAGATGTATCACAGCCAAATCTCCCATCATCAGACAAGCCATGTAACTGTAAGGGTGAGGTTTGGCTGCCATTCTGTGATTCACTGTCAGCCTGTGTTTTTGGGTAGATCTGGGTTCCATCTTTGTACCAACAGGCTTTTGCAATAGGATCTGAGATTTCAAACTGCTGAACAATTTGGCAGTGCACATCATCAGATTTGGTTTCCTCGACTTCGGGGCCAAGCAGGTAAGTCACAGGGGAAACTACAGACAGCCAGTGGGGATAACTTCAGCGCACATTATTCTAGGTTTCAAAAAGTCACACCCATTTACCGCACATTCACAACAAATACGAAGACTAAAAGCTGCAGAAAGAGTTAGTGGGAACAACTGAACAGCACAATTGAATTAAAACACATTTTAAAGAAATCACCTTGGTTTTTTACAATCAATTGGGCAACATCATCTGCTGTCGCACAATAGTACGCTCCGGAGTTTGAAGGATGTTCAATAACAAGGTTCTTCCTTATGCCTTCCATGTCAAAATCAGGCTCTTGGTTACAAACGTGCTCCTTGGCCGTCTGCCATGACACCTGGACAGCAGGTTCTGAGATTTCACTCGTTGGTTCAGCGGTGCAGGACTCTTCAAGTGACTGCATCTCTGCCACATCCGGGGAGGGGGACAATGGCCATGAAGGAGCTAAAGATGATGATTCATATTATAATTGTGCATATTGCATAATTACGCTCTGATTAAGAAAGAGGTTTTAGGTTCAGCTTCCCATATGGGAAAGCTAACCTGAAATCTCAAATCAACTTTAAGGAGGAAAAGTTCAATTGCCAAGGATTAGGGGATTTTCCTTGTTTTTACATTTCATCAGTAGAGGTTAATGTTACCACTGAATCTTTTAAACATTTACAAAAAACACAAAACACAACTTGACTGCAGACAGACAGATATGAATATTGGAGATGTTAGTTGTCTCCAGAAAGCTCAAGCAATGGCTCAAAGATTCAAGAAGTTGAAATAAAAATCACCTTTAATATCCACGGTGAAGTGGATAGTGTCATCAGAAGTTTCACAGCTGTATAGCCCTGAGTGCAAGAGCTCAGCAGATGGGATAATGAGTCTTCTCATTGTTCCATTACTTTGCATATCCCAACCATTCTGTGAGAAGAGCTTTACACCGTCTTTATACCAGCAGACCGGCACAGCGGAGTCTGCAACCTCGCACTCCAGCTCCAAAGGTTTACCCACCTCAAGTGACTTGCTCCTCTCAACGTCAAACACAGTAGAGCACGTCACTGGTGCGGCTAGCATTGGAAATTCAGGACAACTAAATAAAACCCAAATCTGTGGAAATGGATACCTTGCAAAAAAAATAAATAAAATCTAACTGCTGAACGTAAATTAAAAATTGCTTTGGAGATTCTCAATTAAGGGAGAGCCACAGCAGTCACAAAAAAGTGGATTACAGATGGTAATCATTGGAAGTGTCAGCAGCTTTAAGGTTATATGCATGAAACAGTCCTCAAACCAGATAGAGTAGAAAGCAGGGGTTATTAGTGGCATCTAACAAGAGGATGTTGGGTTACAACATAAGCGCACAACATAAAAAGTGTAAAATCACCTTTGACTTCCACTTGAAACTCCATGGTATCATCTTCTGTGGTGCATCTATACGCACCAGAGTGGCACAGCTCGGCAGACTCAATAAACAAGCTCCTTGTGTGGCCCTCTGACTGGATTTCAAATCCAGAGTCTGAAATGAGCTCCGTTACATCCTTGAACCAGCAAACGATGGCCTCCGGGTCCGACACCATACACTGAAGTACAATCGGAGAGCCTGCTTTGATCGACATGGTCCTCATTTCTTCAGAAATTGCTGAGAACTTCACAGGTGGAGCTATAGATATGTTAAGATCTTAGGTCAGCGGTAAATCAACGTCACGTCAACCGTTAAGATTATTGATTCAGGACGACTGACAGCAAAAATTACTACCATGCAGTCAAAGAAAATTGCCAGCTTAGCTGCACTTGGAGTGAGTGCTCAGAAGAAAGGCAAAACACAACAAACATGGAGGTCAACAGAGTTAGTTGCTTTGCTGAAGAGGAGCTTGTTAATCTGTCATATTCAAGGTTCAAGCAAATCACCTTTGATGTCCACACTGAACGTGATGGTGTCACCCTTTGTCTTGCAGCAGTATAATCCAGAGTGGAAAAATTCTGCTGAGTGAATTATCAGTTTTCTCACCAAGCCTTCTGATAGAATATCTACGTCACTTTGAGAATGGAGCTTGGACCCATCTTTGTACCAGTGCACCTGGGCAGACGGATCTGAGAGCTCACAATGTAAAGCAATGGGGCAGCCTGTTTGGATGCTTATGTTCCTCTCAGCATCTGGAATGGCTGAAAACCTCACAGGTGGGGCTACAGATATTTTGATAATTCAGTGAAATATTAAATTATAAATATAATGACATACACAAGAAACATTTAAAAAGATAGAAGACAAACAGCACTTATCAAATAGCTGTAAAGGTGGTTAATGTCTGTAAAAGATATCACACAACTGGAAAAAAACACTGGCCACTTACCCTCAACTTCCACATTAAATCTGATGACATCATCAATGGCGTCACAGCAGTACACCCCTGAATGTGAAAACTCTGCTGATTGGATGACAATCCTTCTCATGGTACCCTCTGATTGGATGTGCAGACCCTCTGTTGTATGTAATTCTACACCGTTCTTGTACCAGTGGACCGGAGCTGCAGGGTCTGACAGCTCACAGTAGAGCACTATGGGGTTCCCAGTTTCTACAAACTTGTTTCGATCCATCTCAGACAGTGGGGAAAACTTGACCAGAGGAGCTGCAAAAATTGTATGAATATGAATATTAGGCAACAGGTGTTACGGTTAAGGGCTGTAACAGAAGATGTGTAAGGTTAAATTGGTTTAATTCGTTTGAAAGGGAATATCTGATCATGGGTTGACTGGAACCTTAACCCAGTGGTTCTCAAACTGTGGGGTGGGTCCCTTAGGGGAAGCATGAAAGCTTGACAGGAGGGTCATGGGATCACTACTGGGTAGGTTTTTTTCTTCAAGTTAGAACATGTAGCAGGTGGAACTAATATTTTAGTGTTGGAACATCCTAGACTCATTTTAGGGACGTACAACAAACCAGTCTACTGCCATGATGATCTTGTGGCTACTCGATTCATACTCAGAAACCAGATTGGTACTTCGTATGCGCAAAATTGCATCACATCCATAATTCAGTGTCATCATTTACAGCTGATTCCACACACAGCAGATAGCAACAATGCATACATAACTTGATAAAACAATAATATATAAAAATAACATACCGCCATTGCATAAAATTTACATTAGTTTCTGTAGGTTCACGCGTTGCATCTGTTAGTTTTAAGTTAAGAACTTGACTTTTTTTAAAATTTATTATGAACAGCAAAGAAAGTGTAAAATCAGTTTAATTGAAGTTGTCAGTTAATAATAATTTCTGCCCTAAGATATGAATGTGAATCATTAATATTCTTACTTTTTAGTGGATCACTGTATCATGGTAATATTGAAAAATTAATTTAATGAAAACCAAAGCACTGAACAAGTTTTTTGGGTTTTTTTTTTGGGATCTGTCTGTGTTTCAATTATCCAACGACTTCTTTGAGTGGAGGACTGTGTTCATCTGCATTCCTCATTATACTCTCTTTGTAAAGAATGGCTTTTATATTTGAGTAGGGTTTTATTACAATTACAGGATCATCTGGAATTGCGGTCTGAGCTTCCGATGCTAGAATCAACATCATTTTTGTTCAGGAAGTAATCCTGGAGTTGTTTGAGAAAAGCCAAGGAACTTATTTAGTCACCTGAGCAAAAGAACACAAGAGAAAAGATGTTGCAATGCTGGCGCCGTCACTTTAAATGGAGATGTACATTTTTAAATATCCAAACTGTTGTGAATAGAAAATGAAGCAAAACACATGACAGGATGTAGACGCATTTCTCTATGCTCACGCATGCAGGGAACTGATTCGGTTTCTGGGTATGGATCGGGTAGCCACAAATCTGTCACTAGACTAGACAAAGTTTAGGTTTGGACAATGGACAAGGGTTGGACTGGAAATGAAACACTGACATGTTTGTGTTTTTGTACAGTTTTTACTTTCATATTCTTGATGTGACATGGAAACTGACTCACTGAACCACTGATATTGTTCAAATGTTCATCGTTAACAAAATTTGTTTGTTGTTCTAAAAAAAGGAACTTTTATTGCCATAGTTGTAGATAATTGTGCATTTCCTATTCCAATTTGTATAAATATTGTCTGAGGGAGCAGTCTGGTTGAGTTAATTTGTATTATTCAAGAAAAAAATATCCAAGTTATTTTTGATTTGAGCAAAAAATTATTCAAGGAAAAACATAAAGTATTGTTATGATATTGATATTTCTTTCAATAAAAGTTAGAATTGCACCACTGTTACAATGCTGTTAGGGTTGAGGGGGGCCTGGAGATTTATAGTTCTCCAAATGGCGGCCCACAGAAAAACACTGAGAACCACTGAGTTAACCCTTGTATGGATCAAGAAAATTTTATGTGTCTAAAGATGCATCCCAAGAAAAATGACTGTGACCGCACTCACGTACCTTGGATGTACAATGCTGCAGAATCTCGGATGCCATAGGCAATAAATGTAATCTCAGCACCATTATCTGTATCACGTACTCCTCGAATGCGAAGAGACTGGTGTGTTCGCGACCTACGCATTGAGTACCGCTCTTCCTCCTGAAGCTGAGTTCCATTTAAGAACCATGTACCAATTACTGACGCAGAAAGCTCAATGGAGAAGAGAGCATCCTGGCCCTCTGGAACTAAAGCATCCTGTAACGGAGCCTGTATCCTGGCCACTGGAACTGGAAAAGAAAAGATTAAAAACCCTTGTTTATTTGATAGTTGGTTAGTGTAGGTGGAGCTGTTGTAGTAGGACTTAACTTACCCAAGTGAACAGATCTAGGGAACTCAACATTGTTGCTCTTGCCATATTTATTTACGCTGCATATACGGAATCGATAATCGGCTTCACATGGTACACTGTCACCAAGAATTTCCACAGATGTCGCAGAATCAGTGGTTAGACATTGGAGCCACTCTTGTGAGCCAGTCCCCACCTCCTGTCGTTCTAGTACATATCCAGACGGAGGGTTTTTTCGTGAGTCCTGGGCAGGAACCCATGAAAGAAGAGCAGCATTAGCACGCTCTGTGTTGATCTGTACACCCACTGGACAACTGGGAGGACAGTGTCTGGCCGCTGAAATAAGATAAACCATTATGCCTTAACAGCCCTCTGCATCGACATAAATAATATATGTTTATCATCATGGTCAGGTGACCGTAATCAAAATTTATGAGGCGATACATTTAGGGCTGGATCTATTAAGATCCCAATTTGCATGTACTAACTTGCATGCACAGTCTAGAATTTTGCATGAGGAGTTGGACCATGGTTTGCAGGTGATTTATTCATTTGCGCAAGAAAACGTAGCAGGATATTGCATGCAATATCTTCATTTAAATATGGTGGTCTCCAACACATTTGCACTCTATTTAAATGAGGTTATTGCATGCACTACTGGTTGTCGCCATAGAGACAGTATGCTAGAAGCAAAAGATATGCCAGCACTAACAGCAACAGTCCACTTGAATGATCCAGACTTGTTATGTAAATTCGCAAGGAGTTTTTGTTTTGCATTGGTAAGTGCACGTCCATGAGGCTTGTGAGGTACATCGTGATACTTATGACTCACACCCCTAGCTCTTACAAATTGTAAATGCCCCATATTGCATATTCATTGTAGCAAACGTACTAACTGGATGCAAATGCATTATTTTGCATCTTTGAAAGATGCAACTCTTAGTGTGCACTGTTAGTAAATTACTTTGTACATTTTTTTTGTGCATGCAAAGAGTTTGCACAGGTTTTTATACACAAAAATCTTTAGTAGATCCAGCCCATAATGTAGAATTCAATGGTTTACTAATACTTGAGCCTACCTTTCACCCTCAGCTGAGAGGACGTCTTGGATCTGCCCACGAGGAAAGTCACAAGGCCAGAATCTTGAGGCATTGTATTGACGAAAACTAAAATGTGAGTTCGGCCAAAGGACTTGAGGATGGTCTGATGTGTTTCTCGGAGCTCTACACCATCTTTGTACCAATGAATATCCATCTCTTCTTTTTCCACTTCAGCACAAAAGGCAGCATTCTCACCCTCTAAGACGTCCACTTTTCTTGGAAGCTTCCGCAAAATTGTTCCTGAAAGAAATTGTAATGAAAGACTTAACACTTCAAAGAAATCATGTCAGCTTCAGATTCAATGTATTGAGGACATAGAGTCAATTTCCCTATGATTCTAAGTTTTAGATAAGGCACACAAGCCATTCTGGGCAGCTTCTGAGTCAAATTCAGATATGTTTTACCTAATTAATGCATCACAACTAAAATACTTTTTACCCTTGGCCACACAGAGCATAGGGTATTGTCATCAGTTGTCCATCCGTCCAAAACCTTTGGCATGCAGTGATAAGTCAGGCCACTGGGGGCAGTCTGCCATAAAGTCAGCCAGAGTTGGCCGTATAAACTCCGCAGTAGGGATGTAACGGTGCACTCGTTTGTACCAAACTGCATCGGTTCAGCCTTTGATATAATACAGAGGTTTACTGAAGGAATGTATTACATGTATTGATATGATTAGTGGATCAACAGGGATTTAACAGTGTGGGGGCAGCCATGGCCTAGATGGCTGGAGAGTTGGCTTGTGACCGATGGGTCGCCAGGCGAAGAGCTGTTGGCTGATGTATCCTTGAGCAAGGCACTTAACCCCCCATTTGCTCCCCGGGCGCCTGATATGGCTAGCCCACTGCTCCTAATATGTGGTGTGTAATGCATACATGTTTCATCTAGTGATGGGTTAAAATGCAGAGGTCGAATTTCGGTGTGTTGCATGTTTACATGTGAACTTACTGACAAAAAAAAAAAAAAGAAAGTTTAGATCAGTAGATGGTTTGTGTTGGTGATGGATGTTTGGGTCTTTATGAGTTAACCAAAATCTGACAACGCAGAAATCACTGCCATCAGTTCACCTATGGCAGGGGTAGGCAACTCCGGTCCTAGAGAGTCGGTGTCCTGCATGTTTTAGATATTTCCCTCTTCCACCACACCTGGAAGCCATTACATCATTATCAGGCTTCTGCAGAG